>JAWPHD010003347.1:202500-220814 GCA_037043455.1 Cyrtodaria siliqua | reverse complement strand
CCTATTACTTTCAAATGGGAAGATGTCAATGGCTTGCAATGATCTGAAGTGAAAAACCGAGCTTTATTACAAAAGTATGACAATTGTGAAAATAACCATAGCAGTAGAAACATACACATAAGATGCAGTGTACAATAATGTCGAAATTAACCCATGGAATAGTTAATTAGATTTGTACAGAAAAATAATTTGATCAAATGAAAATAATTACTAGGATTGCGCCATTGCAACAAAGGTGCTTTTGATTGCCCGAGTTACGCTACAGTCTTCATCATGAGTTTCAAACAGTGCCATCTGCCGTATTTAGAACACAGTCCAGTTAGCAGGCGACCTGTTCAATGCGGGATTTGAGCTCACGACAACGTTGTAGTATAAGTTCTACTATAAAAGCTATCCAATGGGTACAATTATAAAAGAAATCGGTTGTGACATATGAGGCTTTACAAAGCTAGAAAAGAAGCGACAATGTCAGAATATTATTTTGGTGAGTCTTGACACGAAAGGTTGTCAATGTTCAATAAAGAACATATTTTAATGTTTTAAATTTTTCTTATGGTAAGTGGAACGCATGTATAAACATAATAAAAGCATAGTAAGTAGTAGAACATCTGCCTGATATTTGGCATGCAATCATGAATTGTCCTTTATGCAATATTTTGAAATGTCCATACGTATGCGGTTGTTCAATTTCTAACATGTTTGCTTTCTTTGAAAATGATTGCCCATTAAAATAGCAACATTACAATAAATGCATGTCATATTTTTTATGCGTTAGTTTTCTTTAAATTGTGATGCAAATAAGGGTTCGCTAATCACCTTACGACGCAAACTGACTGTTTCGTTGTTGAAACCTCTGACTATTTACCTAGTATAGATCTGTCTTCATAACTCGTTGTTTGCGTATTGTCCTTTTCATTGTATATTTACTCAGTCTCTTTGTTTGCGGTGCAATGCGGACCTACGTGCAATTGCATGTGGGTGCTGTGATTTCTATAGAACCATTTTTCTCATTTTTAAATAGACTACAAAGGAAAAAAATGACAAAAACCTTCGAGGTGACACTACAATGTGATTTGAAGTGTATATACATGACTACACTGTGATGCGAGTGGGTGGGGAGAGTTTGTGTGGGGGTGTGGGCGTGAGAGATCTTGCCCTTTATATTATGTTTTATGAAAAAAAAATTTGAAAAATATTGTTTCAAGCGAACCCCTGTCAGCAGTTTATGCATGTTATATGATACTCATACAGATGATGCACTGTTTGTAAAGGATGCAAAAATGTATATTATACGTGATTGTAAGTTACAGCTGTGGCTTGGTTATAGTATATATTCGACCATATCTTAGAGGATGAGAGAAAATGCTATGTATTTACCAAGTAATTGAAATGAGTGAGAAACAACCACATTTAAAAACGCATTTCTGTAATAACACTTATGTACATTTGCATTTACTTGATATTTGAAATATTCGTTCATATTGGCTTGACGATATATGTTGTCCATGTGACACTTGTGTGAAATTGTTCTTGTATTAAACATATAATGTGTGTGTTCATTTACAGAATGTCACAGCTCCAGAGACTGTCACCATGCAGGAAATTGTGATAACGGAGTTTGCGTTGTGACCACGATCATACTGGAGTGACGTGTGAAACGTTAGGTAGGGAATACAAAAAACAGTTGTACTTTTGTGGTCATAGTTGGTCGGTAATAAAGTATCCAAGCAATAGTATGAGATTGTTAGTTCTATGTATCAACACACACATGTCGAACAAGCAAGAATGATATGTGTTAAAATGATATGTGTCTTATTAACATATAACCATACAACATTATTTAGACATAATACAGAGTATAGTAAGTAGTAGAATACCTGCTGATATTTGGAATGCAATCATAAATTTTCCTTGATGCAATATTTTAAAATGTCCATACGTATGCGGTTGTTCATTTTCTTACATGTTTGCTTTCTTTGAAAGCGATTGCCCACTAAAATAACAACATTACATAAATGCATGTCATATTTTTCTGCGTCAATGTTCTTTAAATTGCAATGCAAATACGGGTTCACGAACCACCTTACGACCGCAAACTGACTGTTTCGTTGTTGAAACCTCTGACTATTTACCTAGTATAGATCATATGTGTTTTCCAGTTTTGGGGTAGATAGCTGAAATAAATGAAATCAATTTAAGCTACCCATCGTCATATTGCCTACTGTCTGTTCCATTTCGGTAACCCTGTATTCACTCGTTGTTTATGTATTGTCCTTTTCATTGTACATTTACTTTGCTCTTTGTTTGCGGTGCAATGCGGACCTACGGTGCCATTGCGTGTGGGTGCTGTGATTTATATAGGACCATTTTCTCATTTTAACATAGACTTACATAGGAAAAACATTTAAAACCTCTCCGAGGTGACACTACAATGTGATTTGAAGTGTATACACATGACTACATATGTTGATGTGTTGTGTGTGTGTGTGGTGGTGGTGGTGGGTGGGAGGGGAGGGGGGGGGGGGGGGTGGGGCGTGAGAGACTCTTGCACTTTATATTATGTTTTATGGGAAAAAAATAAATAAAAAATTGGAGTTTTCTACTTTTCTATATTGTTTGTGATCGTTGTTTGCGAGGGAACCCCTGTTCAACAGCTATGCATGTTATATGGTACTCATACAGTTGATGCACTGTTTGTAAAGGATGCACAGTTGTATGTTATTATACATGTATACCGATGATTATACGTGATTGTAAGTTACAGCTGTGGCTTGGTTATAGTTATATATATGACCATATCTTAGAGGATGAGAGAAAATGCTATGTATTTTGCAAGTAATTGATTTGAGTAAAAAACATCTCAATTTTAAAAACGCATTTCTGTATAACACTTATGTAAATTTGCTTTCACTTGATATTGAAATATTCGTTCATATTGGCTTGACGATATATTTTTGTCCATGTGACATTTGTGTGAAATTGTTCTTGTATTAACATATAATAAGCCTACATAGTATGTGTATTCATTTACAGAATGTCCACAGCTCCAGCGACTGTCACTATGCAGGAAACTGTGATAACGGTGTTTGCGTTTGTGACCACGATCATACTGGAGTGACGTGTGAAACGTTTGGTAAGAATACAAATTTAAAACAGTTGTGCTATTGTGGTCATTAGTTGATCGGTAATCCTGTAATCCAAGCAATAGTATGATTGATTGTTAGTTCTATGCATCAACACACAGTTGGAACAAGGTAGAATGATATTGTGTTAAAATTATATGTGTTTTTTTAACCCATAACCATACAACATTATTTAGAAACAAGCGACAATGTAATGGTGTGCATTGTCCTGCATCTAGAGGCCATACTTTAAGAAAGGTCTATTGTGTGACTCTCAACTCAGATGTTTAGACTGGTTACATTTGATACAAGTGATGAAGAAGGACAAGGTTGTGTATACACGACATAGATTTAGCTAACCAGCAGACCATGTTGCCTACTGACCGTTGCTGTATCACTGTCTTCACCAGTCTTCATGGTGTGTATTATCCTGTCCATTGATAACTTGAATTGATCATTTGGTTTAGTTTATGGCTTATTATGGTTTATGTTATTTTTTACTGGTCCTTTTGGGACCAACGAGCCCAAAATAGGTGGGCTTTGAAGAAGAATACCGCTTAAGCCGGTGCTAGGGGGCGTGAGAAGTGTTGCTTCTTCCATTACTTCTCATGAACAGACTCAATAAAACCGAGACTGCTGCTTTATTCTCTTAATTGTGTTAGTTGCTCTCAAGGGATCACCTTTATCAGTACTTATTAACATTCACACTAGCGTTCGTTTAGTGCAGTGTGGCGGCTTAAAAAGTCTCCCCGTGCTACGAATCAGTAGTGTTATTTTTTACTGGTCCTTTGGGACCAACGAGCCCAATATAGGTGGCTTTGAAGTAGAATACCGCTTAAGCCGGTGCTAGTGGGCGTGAGAAGAGTTGCTTCTGCCATTACTTCTCATGAACAGACTCAATAAAACCGAGACTGCTGCTTTATTCTCTTAATTGTGTTAGTTGCTCTCAAGGGATCACCTTTATCAGTACTTATTAGTTTGGGTGCTGTGATTTCTAAAGAATCGTTTTTGCATTTAACATATTTTATAAGCCTCTTATTCATGGCTCAACCATACATGGTTGACAAAGTAAACTGGTATCCGGTACACAGTGATTTCTACTGGTCCCAGAACATACACCTATTATTGCAGGGTTAGTCGAAATTAAAAGGTTTCATATAAAACAGCTTAATTTCTTTTTTACTCAGAAAATAATACTTCCATTTTACAGTAATCATATTCTCTTGTTTGACCAAAAAGCTGTCATACCAGATTTTACCCATGTCACTCAATGCGTGATAATAGCACCTTTAAAGGCACACTATTCTTATTGAAGTGCAAAATGAAACAGTCGACACAGTTTTAGAAAGTCTTATAACTTGAATGCAACTTTACAAACAATGATAAACAAATAATTTTTGCTGCAATATAGCGACAAGACATGAACTTATGTACGGTTGATTTGTGTCCCATGTAAATGTGCTCTTACGCTTAACATGGACAGATTGCAGGTTTATTTCTAGTGCAGATAGTGAGAATGTCAACATTGGCAAAAACGTAGCAGAACATTTTACTAGAGGGTAAATTTAAAATGGGTTGTTTCAGTTAGCAATGAGGGACATAACGTTTTACTAGACAAAACATTCAAAGTGGGTTGTTTCAGTTAGCATGAGGGACATAACATTTTACTAGACAATACATATAAAATGGATTGTTTCAATTAGCGTGAGGGACATAACGTTTTACTAGACAATACATTTAAAATGGGTTGTTTCAGTTAGCATGAGGGACATAACGTTTTACTAGAAATTATATTTAAAATGGGTTGTTTCAGTTAGCATGAGGGACATAACGTTTTACTAGAAATACATTTAAATTGGGTTATTTCAGTTAGCATGAGGGACATAACGTTTTACTAGACAATACATTTAAAATGGGTTGTTTCAGTTAGCATGAGGGCCATAACGTTTTCCTTGACAATACATTTAAAATGGGTTGTTTCAGTTAGCACGAGGGACATAACGTTTTACTAGACATACCATTTAAAATGAGTTGTTTCAGTTAGCATGAGGGACATAACGTTTTACTAGACATTACATTTAAAATGGGTTGTTTCAGTTAGCACAAGGGACTTAACGTTTTACTAGACAATACATTTAAAATGGGTTGTTTCAGTTAGCATGAGGGACATAACGTTTTACTAGACGATACATTTAAAACGGTTGTTTCAGTTAGCATGAGGGTCATAACGTTTTACTAGACAGTAAATTTAAAATGGATTGTTTCAGTTAGCATTAGAGACATAACGTTTTACTAGAGGGTAAATCTAAAATGGGTTGTTTCAATTAGCACGAGGGACATCTGGCGAATGTTAAAAGCGTATTATTATATGCGTTTGTTTTATCATATACACTTGTGCACATCTTGACACTAAATACATTTATGCTATTGATGTTTTACTTAGGATAACGATATACATTTATGTAAAAACAAGAATTGCTTTACTAATTAGGATTGCATTTCTGCTTTAACAAGTTCACGCAGCAAGGACAGAAGCCTCAACAACTACGAGCTCAACGACTAGTAGACCAACTACCATAACTACCACTGCCGCTACAACAACTAAAACCTCTCGTTGTGTGGGTAGAGCTTTCTATTTGTTATGAATGTTATTTATTACCACTGAACGTTCAAAAATGGTTCTACCATTGATAAGTAGATGCGCCATTGCTTTCCTGCATGCTCTTAACACAGATTGTTGCAAAATAAGTTTATATTGTTGATGTTTTACTTAAAGGGAATGTAGCGACTCAGCCAAACAAGCTCTATTATTGAGAATTCTGAAAAAATTGGAAAAAGTTGAAAGAATTATCAAAATCGGATGATAAACAAAAAAGATATTATCATTTAAAGGTTGTTCTAAAACGGATATTGGAGCCGCCATTTTGAGAACTATGACGTCATAGTTCCATATTACCATATATGGAATATTGATAAATATCATTTAAAACAAGGAAAATCACTGCAAATGAATGCAATTATTTTACCGGTCATACAAAGCATTATTGCCATTAAGTAGTACATATTTTTCCTACAGTTACTGTCAGTTTTCCCCTATAAATCAGTACATTTTCATATTTATAACTATTCCATATGTATGGTCATTTACATAGATCTACATACACGGGTACCTGTATATTCATGCCATTTAGAACTATGATGTCATAGAACTCAAAATGGTCGCTTCCGTATCCATTTCAACAGAAATTTCAAATGATCACTTCTTTGTTTATCAACCGATTTTGATAATTATTTCATCCTTATTCAAGTGTTCACACTCTCAATAATAAAGATGGTTTGGCTGTGTCGCTACATTCCCTTTAAGACAGCGACATGTATTTACGTAAAGCAAGACACTTGACCATCACTTATATACCAAATGAAACTGTACAAGTAGATATAAAATTCGAACAGGAAAAGTAGCATACAAGGACGACAGTCAACCACAAACAAACACAGAAACAAAGAACGACTTTAAAGATGAATGGCCACCCTTTTTGTAGTATTATCAATTAACAAATTTAACTCTTAAACATCATATGAACAATTCTTGATAGTCTCGGAGAGAAACATATATTAAAAACCGCTACTATGTTGTATGTAAAAATAAATATTGCATACGCATTTACAAGCTCCGTTTACTTTCAATGTAACAGGAAACGTCAATATTCGCCCATATTGACGTGTAGTAAAGTCATATTGGGTGTGTAATGTTTACTCGTTCGTGATTGGTGCACTTTTCTATTCATGTCAAAGAAGGTATGAAAATTCCCACGATGTAACAACAATATGTTTATTTCAAATACATTATTTTGATGAAAATTAAATGTTAAAACCTGTTATTTTGTTTTAATTCTTCGTTTTTATATTAAAAATGCTAAAGTCGCGCAATATTAATCCGCAAAAGAACTCGTACATATATCCCAATACAAATCTAATAACCTACAAGTATTATTTGCATGACGTAGATATTACTTTTACCACTGTGTGACTGCACGGGGAAATGAGGTAAATCTGACTTGTATAGCTGCACAACTATTGCCAGATAATTGATAAATACATGTACGTGTGGATTAATTTACCTGTTCAAAGTTAGTTTTCTACGTCATCAAATAAAATCTTATTCTCGCTTTTCACAGATATTGCAACGTGTGAATTGTAAATATCTATTGTTGTGTATTGATTTCGATTTAAATAAAATAAACATGTTCATGAGGCAAAACAAAAGCAAAGGCCGGAAAACGTTAAAGATGATAAAAGGCGAGATAAGACATCAGGAATACAAAAGGGTTGAAAATAGAGCTCTCGCCTTGGAACGGTCAGCGGCGAAAACCAGGTTCTAGGGTGCACCAAACCTCACTCTTACTCTTTTGTCATCCTAATAAACTGGACAGTGTAAATAAAGATGACCCCGCCAGGTTATAATCTCTAACAAACAATGTAGAATTAATAGGCAATATAAGTAAAACGCATAAATGATCATGTATATATAATATAAAAAACACAGAAGCATAGGAAGCCACAAAGTAAGTACTCCGTGACTTGGAAGAAGGATTTAGATAGACGTCATCATAGGGTCCACAATCTGTCCGGTCATCGCTCAAACAAACAGTAAAGAGGAAGGCATAGTGGCGAACTGTAAATGGGTCAACCACTAAATATGCGAAAGTTCGTTGCAAAATGACAGGGTCATAACCTCTTTGGATAACTGTTTAACAATCTTAAAAAAACTAATAGCTAAGTTGTACCCTATAATGTATTACTTTTTATGTTACCAGTTACACGAATGATTCAAATTAAAAAAAAAAATTGTCGCTAAAGAAATTGTCATTTTTACTAATATAGCGAAAACTATACAGTTATAGTTAAACATTCTATACATTGTTCTGATATATTGCATCTATTTCTTTTTATAGACTACAACTATTGTCCGGAACTTGCAACCATTAGAGATATAGCAATGATGTTTATTTCATCCAATGGCAACGCCTCCATCTGCCCAACTTCCGGTGAACACACGTCTCCGGATGCATTTGTGCTGAATCATTGTAACGTTTCGTTGCCAGATGCCTGGAAACCAGGAAGAAATGTTAGTTTACGTTACTATATCATCATACAACGTGTTAAACTGATTTAAAACGGACAACATGGTTAAATTCCACAAAGAAAACACCTTTTCCAAGAGATTTTGAATCCCTTGGCACTGTTAGGAAATGGAATTGTTGTTTGAAAGCGGATTACTAATGTTTATTTGTCTTTAAACAATATGTATTGTTTATACTATTTAACTCCAAATATACACAAATCTCTGAATACATTTAACCAGGTGATGACGTCATGCTTAAACCTTCCGGTTTACACTCCGATTGCAATTTTCGAAAACGGTGTTTACGTACGAGATGGAACATCGTGTGGTGTATTCCTTGGTTGCTTTGCAAATGGTTTCAAGGTAAGGAGTTCATACATGTATACAGTGCATTAGGTAGTAAAGGATCACTATGGCTAAAAACGTAAATTTTAAACTGAAGGAAACTTTCAAGACAGTTTCTTACTAGATTCTGCTCTCTCTGCAATATGCTAACCAAAATTATTATGAACTATACCTTATACTTGTGTTAGTTAACTGTTGAAAATCTGCCATTTTGCTGCTTACGGAATCAATGTCCCTAAACGTTTAAACTCCAAATCATGGATCTTTTGATGATCAGGCCTGAGCATTTTACACAAAAGTGTATTAAAAAACTTCTGTTCATTTTTTATTTCAATTTAACTGTATTGTTTTTTTTCATTTAAAAACTCACATCATTCAGGCAGTAACGGGTCACTTTTCTTGATAGATGCTACACTAAGGCGGTAATTACTCAAGGAAATATGTGCCGAATCTTTGCGCTAATGTATAGTTGTATAGTTGTATGCTTATATGATTAATCTTCAAATATGGAAAGTTTCATAAAAAGCAAATGCATACGAGCTGAATAAATGAAATGTAAACACCAATGATCCGCTACTTACAAAAGCACTGTATTATTGTTGAGGGTAAATAGTCACAAGAAAGGACGTGCAAAACTAGCAACAACAATTTTACAAATATTATCAACACATATATTCAAATAGTTCGAGGGTTCTGGATATATTTTGAAAATCCACTTGCCCAGTGTCACGATATTGTGATATTGTGCTGTTTACAAACTGTGTGAAATGCGCGTGCGGAATAATTAGTTGTTTATTGAAATAACGACACTTATTAAGCTGCCTGAGGCGAGAATGTTGATGTACCAAAAGTTGTTAAATCTTATTAACAGTCGCTTCCGGCGAAAAACAGCGGGTAGATTTGTTCAGTTATCAAATTTTGATTAGGCCAGTTTACCACTTGATTTGGCCTGGAATGGAAACGTCCAGTCGGGCAAGTGGCGGGCAACAAGATTTGCGAAGGTCAGCTGCCCGCACCAAAAGTCCACTTGCCCGTGGCGTCCGGCAATCGGATTTCCGGAACCCTGGTAGTACAATGAAATATATTCACCCACAGAATACACATACATTAGATCCATTATTTATTTAAAATCCGATTTTACTCCAAATAATACTGGCAAGTGTGCCTTTAATCTAAATTGTCAAGTGTCCCTTTAATCCAATTTTATTTTAAATCTTTCCTATTTTATTTATTCACATTTGTCCGAATAATCTAATGTCCCTTTCAGTATAGATGAGCACACTAATTGTTAATATATTTCCTTTCACAATAAACTGAAAAGAAAAAAGAAACGCATAATCAAACATGTGCCTATACTACACTTTTATATACACCTAGTTCCATGTAATATTCCAGATATATCTCAATGTGTTTTGTACAAAAAGGGGGTACAACTAATAACATGTTTCTATTTAGCAAATTCGATATGTTGACGTTTAGGGAAGGTCGTAACGATCGATGTTATTGCTATGTCTTAAAATGTCTTGTTTGAAATATATACAACACTATACCATATTTGTACACGTAAAACAAAAGGATCGGAAAGAAAGAAAAATATAAACCAATATGAAACATTATAGAGTTATTATCCAAGGATGATTGTACATTGTAAGGATAAGATAATCTATTAATATGAAAACATCATGTGTTACAACAAATGCATGAAGTGACAAAGGTAAACAATTTAAGATCAAAATCTAAATTATTTGATTTACAGTAAAGAAGAAAAAACGGAAAGAAAGATAAGCATATGAGTATGAATAGAGAAATCAGAGATTCGAACAGAATTCCCTTTCATACTCTTTTTGGATTGGGACGTGTTCCAAACCTGCTGTAACTGCTTGTGGCCCGACCTCCTTAAGTGTATACACATGCCCGCTTTCACTTATGCTTGAATATGATGCAGTTACGGTATTCCAAATTTTGTATTTATTTCGGACGCCTAATTCACGACATAATGGAATTCGACTCTGTCTACTATGGTTGTCACCATCAATTTGGAGATGAGCGGCATTTCATTTAACATTTATTGGAATGTGTGCAATACTTATATACCCGGTGTTATTATTACGTTCTTAAATTATAGATATCGAAAGGAATTTACTTTATTTATTTAATTGAAAACTTCCATCTATTTACAGAACTCTAATGCTAACGACGCGAGGCATTGTTTCTATAGGTTATATACTCACCAAAAATAAGTACCCCCCTTTTTGCCGGTATTCCCGTAGGCCAGTTTTTGAGGGCGTAGGATAGCTTGAACAGTGCTTTAATTGAACAGTGTTTGATGTTTTTAAGCACACTGCACTGAGTACTAAATATTCTTTTAAACAGTTTCAAGTTTTGCCAAGCGATATTCTTTTATGGATGCTATGGAAACCTTAAAGGGAGGTCATTTGATGATTTTTGATAATCAAAAGCTGCTACCTACACAATCGGTATTGTGTTTTTCTGTGATTTCTTTTTCAAAAGCAACGTATAGAGAATATTGCCTTGGACAAATGGAGGTAATGTATGTAGATTTTATGTTTTTACCAAAAATGCGTGGTTTAAAAAAAAGGGAGATAAATCCCGTGTACTGAACTTTTCAGAAACATCTTTTGTTTGGAATATTGGTGGTGGTCGATCTAATTATTCTATAAACATAATTTACTATTTTATGTTTTGCTGTCTATATAATAAGGGAAAGAAAAATGACTACTTTTTATTTTTGCTCAGTATATAAGATAAAGCAGCTAATCGAGTGAGTCACTGTTTCAGATTCACTTGCGCATGCTCACAATTTCTGGTTTGGCCAAAAGAAACTTGATGAAATGTTTTGGAAATATTTTAATAAAAGTTATACATATTAAAATCCTATTGTATATAATCTTGATATACATATCGCGACAACGTATTGCACCGGACAAATTATATTGCTTAAATTTGTATTTGTTGTTTATAGGTTACCTTCCCAATTAGGAAAAAAACTATATAAACTTTTTCTTTCGCTACATGCTGTTATTATATAATAATATACGTTTGTTTCTGATTGTTTAAAATAAATATATGTTATCTAAATGTTACAACACAACTCAAACGCATTTTATTGAAAATAAATTTCTAGAATGAGGAATAAAGCACCAGAAGCTGCGATATATATTCAATCATGTTTATTTACAGATTGGATTACAGCATTGCGACCAAGCACCGACAATCGAACACGTTGAGGTTGGCGTAGTGCACACCAGAGATTCTTCCAAGTATTTTACCATCCAATAAACTGAGATTCGAATGGACAATGTTCAAGGCAGAAGTGACAGAATAGTCAATTTTAAATATGCATATTCTATTTGAATTGTTTCCAATTGACTGGTGTATGTATATATGGAGACAAGCATGGAAAACATTGCAACAAATACATAATGTAACAATCATCCGCATTGGCTCTTTTTGTTTGTTTAAATAACACGTGTTCAGTAGAATATTTCATGTCATCCATACCCTTTAAATAATCGTTCTGGAAGTTGACCTTATATTAAATGCATGTAGAAAGGTTTTAAAATATATTAAATAGTCTTTTGTTAAGATTCTTTATTGTCAAGGTGCAACTAAATGCCAGAAACGCTATTATAGACTAAAGATTAATATCAATACTCCCAGATGTCTCTTAATCCTGGGAGAAAGGGTATGACTTCTTGCGACAATGGCAAATTCAGAAGTGATACGAAAGAGGAAGGCAGGTTTCGGATAAGTCCTTTTTGTTGGTTAATAAGAAATGCAAAACTTCATGCATACAGCTCACTTAAAGCTACTCAAGCCATATTTAATAATGTAAAGCACATCAGCGCAATATATGTATATAGTGTCATTGCGCTACAGTTTTATGGTGTCGATTTTTTTTACACTCCATAACCAACTTTATTGGCACGATTTGTGAGTGGCTAATTCCTTTATCGTTCTAACGAAAATGAAATCGAATACTGACTGAAACACGGTATCTCGATACTGTTCATAATTATACCAATACACACGCGCTAGGTTCGATAACTTCGTCTCATACAACACAAAAAAACATGCACTATAGCTAAAATAGTGGCTCAATCATAGAAAAAAGTAATGACCTAAGCATAGTTATAAAATAAGTCCACATCATTCTTATTAAATATTACACGACAACTAAACTAATAACAACTGGTAACACGAACTGTAACATCAAATTTCAATAATCCATCAGAGTTCGTTACACAAACACCGACACCATTTTGTTTATAAACATACATGTTAATGATGTAAGCGGTAGATGCATATGCATGCATTTACATGTATTTGAAAACAGTATTCTATAGCATTCATGATTACAAAAAATCTGGAATAAATTATCAAATGTCAGCGTGCACTCTCTGGACCGACCTATTTAATATTAGTGCCTTATAAGTACCTCGTTTGTGATGTCGCTATTTCTTTGACATGATACCTACATGTATTTATCAAATATATTTTTTGGATTTACACGGATTATAATTTAAAGCATGAGGTACTAGCTTTAATGTTAGTTGTGTATGTGTTACGTTGCGTTGCATCCAGTATAATACAGTGCCAACTTATTGTTCAAATCCATACTTTAGAATGTTGCGTTTTTGAAGGTTATTGCTTAAACTATGTTCGATCCAAGAGATTTTGCTATGACTGACCATTTTCCTATATAAGACGTGTCCTTTACACGTATTCCAGGTGAAGAGACATCGACTAATTTTCGTAATTACTGAAGCGATAGCCACCTACTACTTTTAAAGCGTGCGACCAACATCCTGCATATATCCTTAAATTAAAACGTATATTAAAACATTGTATTGTATATTCCCAGCCTAGTAGCATCAGCTAATGATACGCTCTATTTGTTGTCGTTTTTATATTGACTGTTTAGCTTTTACACAGTTCTCAATTATTATAACCACCTCTTACCTTAGTGTACAACAATAAAATACAGACAATAAGACAAGGAATGCCAGGGAACATGCATACATGAAATACATGAGAATGTACAAACTTTGCAGTACCAGGCTAAAAAATGCACTGACATCACAAGCATATAATTACAACCTCTTCAGTCTACACATTCGCCTTCTTTGCTAAATGGCGCCTGACAATTTCGTTCAAATCTGAAATGGGCTTAATAACTACAATGTCACCAATGTCACCAATGTCACCAATGTCTGAGTACACAAATCTGAAATAAAAAAATCTCAACCTTTATTGACTGAAAAATAAAGTACTAAGCCAGTAAGAATGGTCAATATAGTAATAAACCTCCTACACATACAATATGATACGACTAAAGGTAGGTCAGTATCAGCTGTTCTGGAGGCATTGCATTGAAATGAATATAAGGTAAACCAACTAATTAAGGTAAGGTATAATAACAGTACATGCGTTACAGCGATAGGCTTAAAAGCTCTCGAGTAGGGAATATGCTAACGTAATATATAAAAAGCCTAGAAAGCCCTGAAGTAAGTACTAAATGACTTAGCAGAAGCCAGAGCAACAAGAGAACAAACAGTTAAGGGTAGGACAAGACAAGATTATAGACACACATCAAACGCTACCGTCCGTAAGGATTTAGGTAGACGTCATCATAGGGTCCACAATCTGTCCGGTTATCGCACAATCAAAGAGGAAAGCATAGTGGCGAACTGTAAATGGGTTAACCACTAAACATGCAGTACGTTGCAAAATGTTAGGGTCATAACCTTTTTTGATAAACATTTTAGCTAGTTTAATAAAGATTGTTCGAAAGTGATTATGACCAAGGATCTTACGAAGTTTGTAAATCACATCATCATTGAAGTCAGGTTGCAATTTGTCCTTATCGCAGAAGAGATCTTAAATTACTTTTATATTTTAAAAGTATAACAGGTTACGATAATAACATTTTGCAAAGGTTGTTCCAAGTTTATGGTAATGGTAGGCCTGTTGGAGTAGCTTTTTAGTTATAAAAATATAACGAATATTAAAATTCTCAACACGACTACACCTCTGGAGAAATGAATAAGTTGAGAAACATAGACCCCAAGAAGTAGCTCGGGGAACATCCCCATATAAATAGGGATAATTAACAATATCAAATTAAAATCGTCTCTCTTGTCATAGAGTTTACTAATTATTTCGCCATTTTCAATAAAGAGATGTAAGTCAAGAACAGAAGCAACAGTATAAAAAATGTTAGCTTTGTTGAGTTGAAGTTCCTTAGGATAGAACGATATTATTAACCAAAGAAAGAAAAGAAAGGATTGTCAATGTTCAATATGTCATCCAAATACCGAGAGTTGTCATTAAAGGCTTCAATCACATCTGACAGAGTATCGGATGAAAGACTCAACATGAAATCTCTTTCATAGTAATACAATAACAAATCTGCGACAAGAGGTGCTCAGTTCGTACCCATAGGGATACCAACAGTTTGTCTATAAACGTTAGTTCCGTGCCTTACGAAAATATTATCTAATATAAAAATGAGTGCTTCACAAACTTCTTGGCAAGGCGAACAGGAAATATAGCTTTCACAGAACACAGTAAACTAAAACACGCATTGAGAGAGACAAGAATTACAATGTTAATGAGCAAGGCACGTGACATCAGAAATACACACTGGTTGACAATAAGGCTACCGCCTTGAAAAGGTCAGTAGTAAAAAAGGCTACTATCTTCCAGCAAAATAACATCTTCATGTGTTGTAAAACACACACAGGAGACACTATTTTGCTATTACCTTTCCACAATCCCACACCTATACAGAACAGGAGATTAACTCAGAAATGTAATCGAATACATTAAAGGCTTGCTTTTACGGGAAAAGTAAAACTATATAAAAACGGTCTGGACATGGACAGGCTAGAACCACTGACCAAAATAATCGATTGGTTTCCGGTTTCTTGACCGGGCAACAAAACTGAGGTCTTTGGAATGTTCGATGGTGGAGAGGCGGAGGAGCTGGTCAAATTGAGGGTCATTAATGCCTTTGAAAACGATCTGAAACTAACCGGTGTCTCAACCTCACTCACATTTGAATATTGAGTTCGTGATCGACTCATGCCCCCTATAGTAGTCGCACCGTCCGTCCGTCCGTCCTCCGTCCGTCCGTCCGTCCGTTCGTCCATACAGCTGTATCTGGTAAATAACTCGGACAATAATGGATGGATTTTCAATTTCAAATAACTTGGCACAAGTGCTCACCACATCGCGCGCAATGTACATGTCCGTGGCACCAAGGTCAAGGTCACAGTTAGATGTCAAAGGTCAAAAAGAGGTACTTTCGTGTCCGGCAAATAACTCTAAAATTCATGAAGGTATTTTTAAATAACCTGGCATAAGTGTTCACAACAACAAGAGGATGTGTCCCGAAGGTTGGCATATAGTAGTCGCACCGTTCGTCCGTCCATCAGTCCGTACAAGCGTGTCCGGTAAACAACTCGGACAATAATGGATGGATTTTCAAATAACCTGGCACAAGTGTTCACCACAACAGGAGAATGTGTCATATGCAAATTCTTGGTCCGTATCGTCAAGTTAAAGGTCACACTTAGAGGTCAAAGGTAAAAAAGAAGTACTTTCCTGTCCATATTTCATGTCCGGTAAATAACTGGAGAGATTCATGGAGAGATTTTCAAACAACCTGCCAGAAGTGTTCATCACAACAAGACGAAGTGTCACGTGCAATATCCAGTTAGTTGTTTCAATGTCAAGGTCACAATTGGAGGTCAAAGGTAAAAAAAAAGTTTATTTGTGTCTATATTTCATGTCCGGTAAATAATTCTGACATTCATGCAGGGATTTTCAAATAACTTGGCAGAAGTGTTCATCACAACAAGACTATGTGTCGCGAGCAAAATCCAGGTCAGTAGCTTCAAAGTAAAGGTCACACTTAGAGGTCAGAAGATTTGATATTTGATTGAAGTCATATAAGTCGTGTCCGGTCTATAACTTTGTCATTCGTTGAGGGATTTTTATATAACCTGGCAGAAATGTTCACCAACAAGATGATGTGTCGTGTGCAAAACACCGGTCCGTAGCGTCAAGGTAAAGGTCACACTTAGAGGTCAGAAGATGCCTTATGACCCTGTATTTGAATGAAGTCATATTGGTTGTGTTGGGTGTATAACTTTGTCATCGGTCACCTTCCAGTTTTGTTGAACTTTTATCTGATCTTACCATTATATCCATGAATATTTATAAACATGGTTCAAGCTTATATCACGTTTTGAGGTGTGTGCATACTCATATCGTTCATATATTCCCAAACCATTTCGGGGGGCATTTGTCACTTACAGTGACATTTCTTGTTGTTTCTACTAACTGATTTTTGGTCAATTACACTATGTGGCCAAGACGTCTATGCAGCACATTAGTAGTTTCGTCAGGTATGGAACTACTTTTTATAGACAAAGTAATGGTGTCAATATGGTACGAACTGTGTACCTCCTGTCGCAGATTTGTTTTTGTATTGCTATGAAAGAGATTTCATGCATGTTGAGTTTGTTACCAGATACTCAGGCAGATGCCATCGACGCCTTTAATAACACCCCTCAGTATGTTGATGACATATTGACATTGACAATCCTTCTTTCCTACCATGGTTAATGATATCTATCCTAAATAACTTCAACTAATCAAGTCTAATATTTCTAGTATTATGCTTCTTTTCATGATTTACCTATCTCTATTAAAAATGGAGAAATAATAGCAAATTCTATGACAAGAGAGATGATTTCAATGTTGACATTGTTATTTATCTTCGCTCACACGGGAATGTTACCCACGCATCTTCTTAAGGGGATTAGTATTTCTCAACTTATTCGTTTTTATAGAGCTTGTAGCAAATTTGAGGACTTACAAACTTCGTAAGATCCCTGGTCATAATCACTTTCATACAATCTTTATTAAACTTGTCAAAAGAAATATCAAAATAGGTTATGAACATATTATTTTGCAAAGCACTGCATGTTTAGTGGCTGTCCCTTTACAGTTCTCCACTATGCCTGCTTCTTTGATTGTGCGATGACTGGACAGTTTGTAGACCCTATGATGACGTCTACCTAAATCCTAATATGATGGCAGCGTTTGATGTTTGTCTTTAATCGTGTCTTGTCGTACTCTTAACGGTGTATTCTCTTGTTGCTCTGGCTTCTGCCAAGTCACTGAGTATTTACTTTGTGGCTTTCTATGCTTCTGTTCTTTTATATTTTATATGATCATTGACATGATTGATGTGATTTACTTTTATTGCCTTTTAATGCTGCATTGTTTGTTAGAGATTCTGACCTGGCGGGAATATCTTTATTTACACTGTCCCTTTTATTGGGATGACAATAGGGTAAGAGTGAGATTTAGTGCACCCTAGAACCCGGTTTAAACACCCAGCGGATTTGTTTTGCCACTGAACGTTCCAAGGTGGTAGCCCTATTGTCAACCCTTGTGTGTTTGTGATTTCTGATCTTGCCTGTTATTCATCATTATATATAGATGGTCCTTGTTTCTGTGTGTGCTTGTGGATGACTGTCGTCCTCGAATGTTACTTTTCTTGTTCGATTTTTATATCTACTTTTAACAATCGTAACCTTTGTATAATTACAAAAGCTATTCCAACAGAACTACTGTTACCACGAACTTCAAACAACCTTTTCAACATTTTATTATCGTAACACTGA
>JAWPHD010003347.1:0-197500 GCA_037043455.1 Cyrtodaria siliqua | reverse complement strand
CTTTCACATATACATGTGCACTTCTTAAGTTATGCAGATCATGTTCTCGTTATTGTCTTCCATATTCTTCCACATATACATGTACACTTCTAAAGTTATGCAGATCATGTTCTCGTTATTGTCTTCCACATCCTTACATATATACATGTGCACTTCTTAAGTTATGCAGATCATGTTCTCGTTATTGTCTTCCACATTCTTCCACATATACATGTACACTTCTTAAGTTATGCAGATCATGTTCTCGTTATTGTCTTCCACATTCGTCCACATATACATGTACACTTCTTAAGTTATACATATCATGTTCTCGTTATTGTCTTCCACATTCTTCCACATATACATGTACACTTCTTAAGTTATGCAGATCATGTTCTTGTTTTTGTCCAACACATCGTTCCACATATACATGTACACTTCTTAAGTTATACAGATCATGTTATTATTATTGTCTTACACATTCTACAACATATACATGTGCACTTCTTAAGTTATGCAGATCATGTCCTCGTTTTTGTCTTACACATTCTACCACATATACATGTACACTTCTTAAGTTATACAGATCATGTTCTTATTATTGTCTTACACATTCTTCCACAAATACATGTGCACTTCTTAAAAAAAGTGTATGATAATGGACCTTTGGAAACGGCCGAGCACGACACATACGAAATATTGCAGTCTCGGTTTGATTGAGACTGTTCATGAGCGGTAGTGAAATATGCTAGCTACCGCTCACGCCCTCTAGCCCCGGGTTGAGCAGAACTCAATATTCATAAAATCAAGTTATACATATCATGTTCTCGTTATTGTCTTACACATTCTTACACATATACATGTGTACTTCTTAAGTTATGCAGATCATGTTCTCGTTATTGTCATCCACATTCTTACACATATACATGTGCACTTCTTAAGTTATGCAGATCATGTTCTCGTTTTTGTCTTACACATCGTTCCACATATACATGTGCACTTCTTAAGTTATGCAGATCTTGTTCTCGTTATTGTCTTATAAATTCTTCCACATATACATGCGCACTTCTTAAGTTATGTAGATCATGTTCTCGTTTTTATCTTACACATCGTTCCACATATACATGTGCACTTCCTAAGTTATGCAGATCATGTTCTTGTTATTGTCTTACACATCGTTCCACATATACATGTGCACTGCGTAAGTTATGCAGATCATGTTCTCGTTTTTGTCTTACACATCGTTCCACATATACATGTGCACTTCGTAAGTTATGCAGATCATGTACTCGTTTTTGTCTTACACATCGTTCCACATATACATGTGCACTTTTTAAGTTATGCAAATCTTGTTCTCGTTATTGTCTTCCACATCCTTCCACATATACATGTGCACTTCTTAAGTTATACATATCATGTTCTCGTTATTGTCTTACACATCGTCCCACATATACATGTGCACTTCTTAAGTTATGAAAATCATGTTCTCGTTATTGTCTGCCATTATCCTTCCACAAATACATGTGCACTTCTTAAGTTAAACATATGTTCTCGTTATTGTCTTCAACATCCTTCCACATATACATGTGCACTTCTTAAGTCATACATATGTTCTCGTTATTGTCTTCCACATCCTTCCACATATACATGTGCACTTCAAAGTTATGCAGATCATGTTGTTATTATTGTCTTACACATTCTTCCACATATACATGTTAACTTCTTAAGTTATGCAGATCATGTTCTTATTATTGTCTTAGACATTCTTCCACATATACATGTGCACTTGTTAAGTTATGCAGATCATGTTCTCGTTATTGTCTTACACATTCTTCCACATATACATGAGCACCTTTTAAGTTATGCAGAACATATTCTCGTTATTTCCTTACACATTCTTCCACATATACATGTGCACTTCTTAAGTTATGCAGAACATGTTGTTATTATTGTCTTACACATTCTTCCACATATACATGTGCACTTCTTAAGCTATACAGATCATGTTGTTATTATTGTCTTACACATTTTCCACATAAACATGTGCAATTCGTAAGTTATGCAGATCATGTTCCCGTTATTGTCTTACACAACCTTCCACATATACATATGCACTTCTTAAGTTATGCAGATCATGTTCTTATTATTGTCTTACACATTCTTCCACATATACATAAGCGCACTTCTTAAGTTATGCAGATCGTGTTGCTATTATTGTCTTCCACATCCTTCCACAACTATATGTGCACTTCTAAAATTATGCAGATCATATTCTTATTATTGTCTGACACATTACTCCACATATACATGTGCTCTCCTTAAGTTTTGCAGATCATGTTGTTATTATTGTCTTACACATTCCTCCCCATATACATGTGCACTGTTAAAGTTATGCAGATCATGTTGTTATTATTTTCTTCCACATTCTTCCACATCTACATGTGCATTTCTTAAATTATGCAGATCATGTCTTATTATTGTCTTCCACATTCTTCCACATATACATGTGCTCTTCCTAAGTTATATACATTGGTAAATCTTGTACAGATCCTGTCGGTATTATTGTTTTCCACATTCGTCCGCATAAAAATGTGCACTTCTTAAATTATGCAGTTTATGTTGATATTATGTCTTACACAATCTTCCAAATATACATGTGCTCTTCTTAAGTTATGCAGATCATGTTCCTATTATTGTCTTACACATTATTTCACATATATATGTGGACATCTTCGTAAATTGTATTTATTTTGTACCAACCCTTCTTTTTTTCACAGTCACATCACATTTTTACATATTCTGTTTGTTATCTAATACTGCCTTCCTGATCGCAGATCTTTCTTTATTTTCTGTACATTTACAGCAATTATTTACTTGTTCGTATTTGGATTGACGCCTATACTTATTTAAGATCGCATCTAGTCCCTTTAAGTGGACCATATGATATAAAAACAGTTCAATGCAAAGTATGTAGCACAGCTGTTATTTTGAATTCTATGATTAATTTAAATTCATGCGATATTTGTTTACGTTTTGCTTTCTTTGAAAGCGATTGCTCAGTATAATAATTACATAAATGTATGACAAGAAACATTGATATTTTTCTTTAAATGGCAAATATGAAATATCAAACTCCACATATTTGATACCATATAATGACTGCTAACCTTTCGAGATGACACTACAATGTACTTAGTACGATGTACATGACCAGATATGTGAGTATGAAACGCCAAATTAACATAAACTCAATTATTTGAACTTCTCTTCAATTGAATTTTACCTCTCTTCAATGTGAATTAGACCTCTCTTCAAACGACTTAGACCTCTCTTCAAATGAATTGAACCTCTCTTCAATTGAGCTGAACATCTCTTCAATTGATTTATACCTCTTTTTAACTAATTGAAGAGTGGTTCAAATAATTGAGTTTATGTTTATCTGGTGTTCCAAATGTGAGGTTCAAGTGATACTACAATGTGCTTGGCAGATTATATCCATGATCACGGCTATATCCTTGATAACAGATGCTTAAACATGTGTAAAGGAGATTTTTGACCCTATCATTTTGCAACGTACTGCGTGCTTGGTGGTGGACCCATTTACAGTTCACCACTATGTTTTCCTCTTTAATCGTACGATGACCGGACAGGCTGTGGACCTTATGATGACGTCTACCTAAAGCCCAAAAGGACGGTGACGTTTGATGTTTGTCTGCTCTTGTCTTGTAGTGCCCTCAATAGTGTATTCTCTTGTTGCTCTGGCTTCTGCCAAGTCACTTAGTACCTTCTCTGTGGCTTTCTATGCTATTGTTTTTTTGTAGTTATATATACATGAGCATCTTTGTGTTTTACTTATATTAACTATTAATGCTGCATTGTTGGTTAGAGAATAGTTCATGGCGGGGATTTCTTTATTTACACTGTCCGGTTTATTTGGATGGCAGTAGGGTAAGTGTGAGGGTTGGTGCATCCTAGAACCTGGTTTAAACCCCAAGCGGCCTTTTTTGCCACTGACAGTTCCAAGGCGGTAGCCCTATTGTCAACCCTTTGTGTGTTAGTGACGTCATATGCTTTTATTCCGTATTTACATTGCCATTCATGTTTGTCTTTTTGCGTGTTTTGGGGTTTACTGTGAAAGCTGGATTTCCTGTTGGAATTTTTTACTTATATTTATATTTGTTATACACACGACTATAGATGCATACATATCTTTCAATTCTGCATAGCTTATATACATGACTACTAATGACTCCACATGTGTGGAGACATATGTTGCTTGCGTATGATTATGTCCATGACCAAATCTTAGGGGAGGAGAGAAAATGATATGTGTTTTGTAAGTAATTTGAAAGAGTATGACCCATAACCCAGTTTATTTTAAAACGCATTTCTGTTATAACATTAATGTAAGTTGGCATTCATTTTAATTTTTGATCGATTGGTGCATATCGACTTGCGAATATGTTTTGGCCATATAAACTCTCGTGTGTAATTGTACTTTACAGTTAAATATGCATTTTCTTCAGTACATCCATGTCATGACGAAGAAGACTGTAACGATGCGGGTCAGTGCAATGACGGTGTTTGCACGTGTTACACTGGTTATGTTGGACCGAAGTGTGAAATTTTGGGTAAGAATGCAAAAACGGTGAATATAATAGACTATAAATAGAAGATCTTACACTGGTTACACTGGTTATGTTGGACATTGCAGCTAATATACTATACATGCCCATTATACAATTGATATGACGTGATTTTATTAGTACTTAAAGTTCGAGTGTTAAAGGCAATGCTATTTATTTTGCAGTTTGCGATTTCAATTGTGGCGTGCACGGACATTGTCAAAACAAGGATGGTCATAACATATGTCATTGCTCGGACGGATGGACGGGGAACAGTTGCGATGTGAAAGGTAACAATCTGACATGTTTTACAACAACCCTGAATTTGAATACTTATGAATCTATAATATACAATGTAAATGTCATATATCAGTTATCGTTATAATATATGCATATTTGTTATAAATACTGAAAATGTTATATAAAACATTAATTCGGTACACTTTGTTCAAATATGCATTCTAGCAGGCCTACGCAGATATGCAATATAACTATATTACATTTGTTGTTAAATACGAAACGTCATCTGTATATGTCAAAACATTACCGTTGTGGTTAATAAACAACAAGCGCATAAACACACACACAATCTATATATTTACTGTGTATAGAATAGAACAATTGTTGACTTCGGTGATGTAATTCACATGCACATTGATTACAATGTCTTTTAAAACGACCAAACTGTGTATTGTATTTGTGTACACGCAATTACATGGGTGTGTGTATATATGTGTACAAATACGTTTATGTGACAGCATACACATGCGAATACGAATAGTCAGTATATTAGATATCAGTCAACTTTACATTAAGCGTACTCTGTATTGTATATGTGTGTATGCATGCGCATGGGCAAGCAAGCGCGCATAATATGTATACAGTTAGTTGACCTTACCATAGATTTGTTTTTGTTTTGTTTTGTTAAATTGTTTTACATTTAGTATACCGTGTATTGAATTTGTGTGCATGCATTTGCACGAGCTTGTATATGTGTGTATAAATATTATGATGATTATACATTGGTCAGCGTTTGATTGCACTCGGTTTTAGTTAAACTATTTATTCTACAACTATCTGTCGTAAATTTTAGGTAATTCGACAACTGATGAGTACTAACATCTAAATGCACATCGTTTGAATTACAAAAAGTAACATGGTGACTGACAGTGTCGAGCTAATAACATTGTTAAATACAATCTGTTTTATATTATATGTATATATGTTATAGTTAGGCGTGGTTATTTAGTAAGTATAGTCTATATAGACTTTCAAAAAGCTCAAATTACTGTATGCTTTGTATAGAATACGTTTTTACTTTGATAATGTGACTCACATACACACTGATGCTATAAATATTTCCAAAACGGTTAACATATTTCTTTATTTCAAATGAATAAAACATTCTGACCTGTTAAACAAAATTCTATAGGTTCTCTTAGCGGATGGCACTTCTGGCGTTTTGTTGTTGTTGATTTTTTATTAAAAAATTGAAGCAAATTACCTTGCTACAGTTAATTACCAAGTAAACAATCATTAAAATGACAGTATTGGTCAAGTACAAACAAGGATAAAGATATCGGACAGGGAAAGCAGCATTCAAGGACGAAAGTCAACCGAAAAACACAAAAACAAACACGCAAACAGACAAACGAAAAGGCAAAAGTAATAAAAAATGCAAACGACATCACAAACACAAAAGGGTTGAAAGTATCACTGATACACTGATTTATGATTGTGTTTAGATAATTATACAATATACTAAACATTTTAACAATAATAGTGAAATGCGTTCCTTCGC
The DNA here is from genome assembly GCA_037043455.1 of Cyrtodaria siliqua. NCBI lineage: Eukaryota > Metazoa > Mollusca > Bivalvia > Adapedonta > Hiatellidae > Cyrtodaria > Cyrtodaria siliqua. Next base: position 191,095 of record JAWPHD010003347.1, on the reverse strand, counting down.
CTTGTGAACATGTTTGTTCCCACTACTCTGTACTTTGTACTATTTTAAATATACAGTTCTTTCAAAAGAGTTACTTCTGTTCTTTTATCTTTCGACATTGTTGTTCTTCTCGTTGTGGTTGTCATGGGCCCTGTGTTATGCACCTAGAATCTGGTATAGCATAATGCATGTTGACATAGCTTCATACAGGGCACGTATAGGCATGCTCTACCGATCGAGTTTCAAAACTAAGGGTACTAAATATCGAAGGATATTTGAATTAATTACATGGAAGGATATTATACTTCTTCAATCAGGTGATGTTGAAATTAATCCAGGTCCTCATTGTGATGTCTTCCAACCCGATATTGTTCATGCTGCAAAAGACAATATATCACTGATTCACAACAATGTACACAGTTTTTACAATAAACAAGGCATAATTATGCCGAACTATCGCATTTTGATGTCATAGTTTTCTCTGAAACGTGGTTGTCCTCAAACATATTAAATGACGATATAGCGTTCGAAAAGGATTGCAAACCTTTTTGCCAAGACAGAGAAAACGATGCCCATGGGGCCTACTTATCTATGTTAATGAAAACATACCCGCAAAACGTCGCAGAGATCTGGAGGTCCCTGGCATTGGAACTATCTGGTTGGAAATATCAGTAGGAAATAAGCCAAAACTGTTAGGATCTTTTTTTCGCCTTCCTAGTTCTTCTCCTGCTGTGTTGACAGCTATTAAAAAATATATTGGTCTTGCGAAAGACACACCCATCGACAATATTATAGTCACGGGTGATTTTAACCTTGATGTTCTGAAACAAGTATCGGCCAACAAAATCAATGATATTTTATTATAAAACAACATGAGTCAATTTATTGCCGAACCTACACATTTTACGGAAAATTCGTCTTCTGTTTTATATCTATTCCTTGTAACTAAACCTGAACATGTATTGTTTAGTGGTGTTGGTGAACCATACCTATATCAAAATATAAGACTACATTGTCCATTTTTTTTTGTATCTAGGACGAGTTTAGACCTCCTCATACTGAATTTAAGCGTAAAGTATGGCTCTATAACCAAGGTGACTACGAATAAATTCGACAAACTGCGGAAAATACGAATTGGGAATCTCTTTTTGATCTAAATATTGATCAGTATGCAGATAATATAAGCAACCATATCATCAATATGGCAGAACAGGCTATCCCACATAAACTTATTACTGTAAGGCCCAAGGATCCACACGGCTTCAGAATGACATTAGAAAAGCAATACGGAAAAGAAAGCGTATACTATCGAAGGCAAAACGAACAGGCACACCCGAAAATTGGACTAAATATAAATCAAATCGAAATGAAACAATAAACGTAATTCGTAAAGTGAAAAAACAATACTTTGATAATATATCTCATAAACTTAAATCAAACACCTTATCATGTTCTGACTGGTGGGAAACGCTTCAGTGCTTTATCAAGGCAAACGATAAATCCGCCAATATACCGCCCTTCAAACATGATGGTATCTACTACTGGGACACAATTAGCAAAGCTAACTTACTTAATGATTTTTTTGTAAACTAAACAGTTTTAAACGATGACGGAATGATATAACCGCAACTTATTATAGACCCTAACAAACTGAACCTCGATAGGATTAAACTACAGCCATTAGAAGTTGAATCAATCTTAAAAACTTTCCACTTTCCACTGGGAAAGGCCGCAGGCTCAGACGAAATTAACAACGAAGTTCTAAAAGAACTTTCAAAACAACTCGCAACTCCCTTGTGCAATATTTTTTATCGCTCACTTGCAAACTCCCAACTAAATGGAAGGAACCGTATGTCACCTCTGTCTTTAAGAAAAACAACCCTTCCGATGTTGCTAATTATCGGCCGATTTCGCTCCTATCAACGATAGATAAAATTTTGGTAAAACTTGTCCACAAGCACGTGTCTAACCTTTTTCTAAGAAATCATAACATAACTGCTTTGCAGTCAGGCTTTATACCTAAAGATTCAACTGTTAACCAAGTAGTAAATATATACCATACCCTTTGTCAGGCTCTAGATGAAGGCAAAGACATTTACACATATTTATCAAAATTAACTAAAACTATTTAGGACAACAAATACACAAATGATAAAAAATTGCAAAAAACAATTTGTTTCTTCTCCTAAGTAATTGGTTAATAGAAATAATTGGAAGAACAAGGATATACATCATGTACACAAAGAAATACGTTTTTGTTAAAGTCAGAATATGCATTACGTGGTCCGAGTATTAACTTTCATACCCCATCCAACCCCTTCTCCAAGAAGCGAAAACTGGGTTGGCCTGGGTATGAAATAAACCGTGGCTTTTAAAGTTTGCATATTGTAAAATTAAAATATTTAATAGGTAATCGTAAACAGGTTACCGCGTTTTTTCAGTAAATAACGTTTTTAAACATGTTTTATTATCGAAATATCCGTTATACAATCCTGCTACTAGAAGCTTTCCAATCGCTTAATGGAATTAAGGCGGGACCACGTAATGGCTTATTGTTAACCTTAACGGAGATGATAGAGAATTTGTGTCAAGGATTTGTGTATAATATTACCGTCAAATTTGAATTAAATCTCCAGATGTTGAATAGAAACAACTCATTAGAAACGCACGCTTCGCTAAAAAGGCACGCTGACATTTTAACTCTTGCGTTTACATAAAAAATACATGTGCTATAAATAAACCATTTGGATCTGCACACTTCTTCTGTTGCGCTTAGCGTCGGCGCAGCGTGAATACAGCGTAATTAGTACACAAATATTTATTCGGCATAGTTTAATTTTATTCAGTTGATTTGTTAGCGTTATTCTCTAAGTTGTAACGCTTCCGAGTGTTCCGTCAACTGTTTCAGTTTATATTTTAATAAGCATATTCTAAATTTAAACAAATCAACACACACTCAATCATTATAAACCGATATGCGATTTAATCAGCAGTATGTAACGTACGTTACCATGAGATCTGTGAGGGTTTCATATGTACTGTATTACAGAAACTTGACAAACATTATGTTTACATTATTCATTTTTTGAGAAAATGAACACAACACGTGTTCATATAAGCATATTCATCCACCCTCCCCGTCTCCCCACAAAAAAAATGAAGAGTGCAAATAAAATGCAAATAAAGTGACAATGGTTAATTAACTTTATTTAAATTGCAGAAATAACTAGTCTCTTTTTATGAAACAAAATATAGCCCATAAATATAACAATTGTAATACATGACTTTAGTATTTATAAACTGTCATCTACCTAATAGATAAGCTCGAATATATCAATATCAACGCATGTTTCTTTAATCAACATATACTTAGTTCCTCATACTTAGAAATGCAAACCAGTTTTCAAAGTAAGGGCGATCACTTATTCCATTTATATACCCTTTTTAAATATTGTTGAAATATATTTTTTTTCTGCTATATTTCAATGTGTTCAACTAGAAATGCATGTATTCAAAAAGTAACGCATGTTTCATAATACGTGTAATTCAGTCTGTAGAACTCTCATCATTTATTATTCATTTTAACTTAAAATAGTGTTTTAGTATAACTATTCTTATTGTCAATCTGTATGTACCTGTTTTGATGGTATATTTTTTATACCATTTCCTTGCATTCAATGTAAAGTAACGTATGGTACATCACGTGTTACAATTGAGTTATTTTATTTTCTTATCAAATGTTACATATTTTGGTTGGCGACAGTAACGTATGTTGCATTTTAAGTTGTTTGTCTCAACATAATATGAACAAATTATAAATTCTGCAACAAACTGTAAATGCTCCAAATTACTCAACATACCTTCATTGCAAATCTGCACTGACCGCGATTCTTCATATTTCTAGTAACAAGTATGACTACAACGACAACGATGCAAGATTTCCGCGAGAAACAGCGTTCAGTCAAATGTAAACACCAATCATGCACCTGATAAAGATATAGTTTATGCACACAATGGTGTATCAAAATTCGAAGACGTGTTATTGCCGGAGGCTCCGGCTATATTTATCCCGTACTCAGAAAGCTGCTGTGGGTGTTGGACTGTGTATTAACATCATATTACTGTTCATAAAACAACTGTATTTTAGTAAGAATACCGGGACGCAGTCAAACTGGTATACAGGCATTTTATGGATCTTCTACTACTTGAATTACGTATCAATTCTAAGGATACAATCTACAAATCTGTTCTCATCATACGAATACAGCTGGTTTCAAATCGGTATCGTCACTGATTATTGATCGATGTTAAATTTATTAAAGGGATAAACGGCAAACTTGATTTTTTAAAAGCTCGCGGCGCCCCGTTAGTTTTTGTGCATAACTTGCATTTGTTCAATAATTAATATTAATTATAAGAATAATATAAAGGCAATTGTGTTTGAATATTACTAACTGTTTGTTTGTACAGCTATATATGTACCTCTTTCTGATGCAACACCTCTTTAATCAGTAAACAGAGTTGATGAAACTTTAACTGAAGCATCTTCTACTTAGTTTGAATAGGTCTGCTCCACTGATACTTATTCTCATGAACTATAATGATCAAATTTCAATAATAAAACATTAAACCTTTCTTCTAATGTAAATTTACATCGCTAAAAACTGAGATTACCTTCACAGATGCTAATCTTTCAATCCAATTGCTATTATATTTTCATTAAGTTGTCTTTTTGTTTATAACTATGATAATTTACCAATTTTTTATATTCTAACCATCATATTTTCCCAAATTCCTCACACTCTAATAAGGCCTAAAAAAAGGAAGGATGTTTCCTGTTACATGCCTAAATAAACGGGGTTCGGTAGGTCGGATTTTCTTTTTTTGGTAAGACCTCATACCAGTGTGTTTCACATTATATATAACAGCACTGCCAGAATTAAAGACTTTAAGTTGACTTTTGCATAAAACAAGTCTATTGTTTGTGTTGTGTTTCTTTGGTAAACATAGAGAGTTTCAGATACAGGTACTCTGTCGTCATAAAATATTAAAGATTCCGGGAAAACTCCCAAATTCATACCTAAAATCGTCTTTGTGTAGCTGTCGAGTGCATTGCGGTCTACAGTAGCTTATGTAAACAACACGCGATATTCGCAATAGGCCGATCTGCTTCTCGCAAGTGAGCTCAGTTGTGATTGGAAGTTTAAAAATAGAGGTATCACTTGATATGTATTCCGGGGAAACCCCTTCCAAAATATATTTTCATCCATTGAAATCTTTCGAATCGTAGAACATCCATCATCTATCTTAGTTCTATAATAATATTTAACCTTCGAAAGTTCAAACAAACATAATATTTGTAAGAATCAAGTTTATGGCTAGGCGAAATATGCTTTGAAAAAACCCCAAAATGATAATATTGAATGCAAATGGCGGACATCTTGTGTATTCCGCGAATGGGAGTCGCAGGTAAAACATGTGTATAACACAATGTTCAATAGATTTTGAATTTATTTCTTCTCAACAAGTAAATTAAAAACATTTATCTTGAGATTTATGTACGTTTTTTATTTCGTATGCTTGATTCTGATGAGAAAAGCGAACTTCAAATCGACAACTTTCAATATGCGTTGAAAATCGAAAACGAAAACGGTCATTGTTAAACGACAGGTCTGGTATAAGATATATTTATAGCATACTTTTTCGAGTATATGCGATTTATACTGCTTCTCGAGGGCCGCAGGCCCGAGAGTGCAGTATAAATCGCATACGAGAAAAGTATGCTATACATTTTTTGTACCTTAGAAATTGCCGGTAATTGACATTTTGATTGACAGGTTGTGTGTAAACTTACAACTATGCGCTTGTACAATGGTGTAGGCCATGGTATAACTGCCGAATCTGTAATTTATAGCACGGCTGAAATATACCGGCATTTATAGCACGGCTTAGGTTCAGATCTCTCAGGTTTATGAAAAATATATCATAAGCAAGAACAAAGGAAAACCATTACAGCTATGGTACAATAACTAATTTGCATCGTCATCGTCGCGATTTTTTAACCGCTATAAAAAAAACTACCGTTATAACAAAAATACGGTAGGGGTAAAAATCACGGTCGGTCGGGTAACAGGAAACAAACCTTTTTACTTAGGCCTCAGGAAACAACGTTCTATCTAGTGATCCATTACACATACTTTTTCAGATGTCTATCATATTCATATTATACTATATTATACAACACAAATGCCAAAATTAAAAACATATTCATTTTGTATCATGATGACTAGTTTATCTAGTGCTCAAATATTTCATGATAAATGTGTTTTGATTGTTGACAATTGCAAATAAAAAGAATTCTAACATCTACACACTGTTCGTTAAGTTTCATAAGATTCATCCCCCTTACTGTTTTCTTATATATGTAACTGTTCTGACCGGCTTGTGACACTTTGTATCACTGTTTTCTTGCGTATTTGTTTGCAGGTTTTGTTTGTTTACTACTCAGGCGTGAAATTGTTCCTCAATGATAATTATGATGCATCAGCACAGAAAGGATGTATGTCTGTATTTTTCAGAATGTGAGGATCACGAAGACTGTCACAATCGTGCAAAATGTATTGACAACTTGTGCCAGTGTGTACATGGTTACTCTGGAGCAACGTGTGACGGTAAGAATTTAATAGTGGTGTGTGCCATTGTGACTATGGTTACACTGGATCCATGTTTAACACTTGGGGTACGACTTTAATAGTAGTGTGTGCCAGTGTGAATATGGTTACTCTGGAGCAACGTGTAGCACTTAGGGTAAGACTTTAATAGTGGTGTGAGCCAGTGTGAATATGGTTACTCTGGATCCACGTGTAACACTTGGGGTAAGACTTTAATAGTGGTGTGAGCCTGTTTAACTATGGTTATTCTGGAGCGTGGTGCAACACTTGGGATAATACTTTAATAGTGGTGTGAGCCAGTGTGACTATGGTAACTCCGGATCCACGTGTAACACTTGGGGTAAGACTTTAATAGTGGTGTGAGCTTGTTTAACTATGGTTATTCTGGAGCGTGGTGTAACACTTGGGATAATACTTTAATAGTGGTGTGAGCCAGTGTGACTATGGTTACTCCGGATCCACGTGTAACATTTGGGGTAAGACTTTAATAGTGGCGTGAGCCTGTTTAACTATGGTTATTCTGGAGCGTGGTGTAACACTTGGGATAATACTTTAATAGTGGTGTGAGCCAGTGTGACTATGGTTACTCCGGATCCACGTGTAACACTTGGGGTAAGACTTTAATAGTGGTGTGAGCTTGTTTAACTATGGTTATTCTGGAGCGTGGTGTAACACTTGGGATAATACTTTAATAGTGGTGTGAGCCAGTGTGACTATGGTTACTCCGGATCCACGTGTAACATTTGGGGTAAGACTTTAATAGTGGCGTGAGCCTGTTTAACTATGGTTATTCTGGAGCGTGGTGTAACACTTGAGATAAGACTTTAATAGTGGTGCGTGCCAGTGTGACTATGGTTAAAGTGATTCGACGTGTAACACTTGGGGTAAGACTTTAATAGTGGTGTGAGCTTGTTTAACTATGGTTATTCTGGAGCGTGGTGTAACACTTGGGATAATACTTTAATAGTGGTGTGAGCCAGTGTGACTATGGTTACTCCGGATCCACGTGTAACATTTGGGGTAAGACTTTAATAGTGGCGTGAGCCTGTTTAACTATGGTTATTCTGGAGCGTGGTGTAACACTTGGGATAATACTTTAATAGTGGTGTGAGCCAGTGTGACTATGGTTACTCCGGATCCACGTGTAACACTTGGGGTAAGACTTTAATAGTGGTGTGAGCTTGTTTAACTATGGTTATTCTGGAGCGTGGTGTAACACTTGGGATAATACTTTAATAGTGGTGTGAGCCAGTGTGACTATGGTTACTCCGGATCCACGTGTAACATTTGGGGTAAGACTTTAATAGTGGCGTGAGCCTGTTTAACTATGGTTATTCTGGAGCGTGGTGTAACACTTGAGATAAGACTTTAATAGTGGTGCGTGCCAGGGTGACTATGGTTAAAGTGATTCGACGTGTAACACTTGGGGTAAGACTTTAATAGTGGTGTGAGCCAGTGTGACTACGGTTACTCTGGATCCACGTGTAACACTTGGGGTAAAACTTTAATAGTGGTGTGAGCCAGTGTGACTATGGTTACTCTGGATCCACGTGTGACACTTGGGGTAAGACTTAAATAGTGGCGTGAGCCAGTATGACTATGGTTAATCTAAAGCCACGTACAACACTTGGGGTAAGACTTTAATAGTGGTGTAAGCCAGTGTGACTATGGTTACTCTAGATCCACGTGTAACACTTGGGGGTAAGACATCAATAGTAGTGTGTGCCAGTGTGACTATGGTTATTCTGGAACCACGTGTAACACTTGGGGTAAGACATTAATAGTAGTGTGTGTCAGTGTGACTATGGTTACTCTGGATCCACGTGTAACACTTGGGGTAAGACTTTAATAGTGGTGTGTGACTATGGTTATTTTTGAGCAACGTGTAACACATGGGGTAATACTATAATAGTGGTGTGTGCCAATGTAACTATGGTTACTCTGGATCCACGTGCAACCTTGGGGTAAGACTATAATAGTGGTGTGTGCCAATGTAACTATGGTTACTCTGGATCCACGTGCAACCTTTGGGTAAGACTCTAATAGTGGTGTGAGCCAGTGTAACTATGATTATGCTGGAGCCATGTGTGACACTTGGGGTAAGACTTTAATAGTGGTGTGAGCCAGTGTGACTGTGGTTACTCTGGAGCCTCGTTTGACACTTGGGGTTAGGCATTAAAAGTGTTGCGAGCTAGTGTGACTATGGTTACTCCGGATCCACGTGTAACACTTGGGGTAAGACATCAATAGTAGTGTGTGCCAGTGTGACTATGGCTATTCTGGAGCCACGTGTAACACATGGGGTAACACTATAATAGTCGTGTGTGCCAGTGTAACTATGGTTACTCTGGATCCACGTGTAACATTTGGGGTAAGACTTTAATAGTGGTGTGAGCCAGTGTGACTATGGTTACGCTGGATCCACGTGTAACACTTGGGGTAAGAATGCAATAGTGGTGTGAGCCAATGTAACTATGGTTACTCTGGAGCCACGTTTGACACTAAGTCTTGGGGTAAGACTTTAATAGTGTTGGGAGCCACTGCGGCTATCCACGTGTAACGCTTGAGGTAAGACTTTAGTAGTGGTGTGAGCCACTGCGGCTATGGCTACGCTGGATCCACGTGTAACACTTGAGGTAAGTCTCTTATAGTGGTGTGTGACAGTGTAACTTCGGTTTCTCCGAAATCACGTGTGACGCATTGTGTTTGTATTTAGAAGTATGATTATAGTTAGGGTTAATAGATATTGTTTGATTATCTAATGTATACCTCATTTTTCTTTTAAATAATATATTTTAATTATAATCAGGTATTTATTTCATTTTGCCAATCAGTTTTGTCAATCCGGAGGTCTCGAGTTCGAATCCCATGTTGAGCGATCTATTGTTCACTGATTAGAACAGTGATGTGTTTTGATATCGATATTGCTACAATGAACGACCGATTAAAAATGATGTCCTAGTATAGGTTTCTCTCCTTATATACGGGTTTACGGCCATGTTTCTAGCTTGAATTAAGAAGTAAACCAAAGGTAAAAACACTCCCATTTGCTTTAGGAATCAGCCCACACATCTTATATAGAGCTATAGTATCTTTAAGACGACCCATGCCACACAAATCTGTGTCAAAATGGTGGAGCTTGTAACAGCCAGCTGACCAGTCCTTATTACTCGTGCAACTGCACAAATGGCTACGCTGGTAGCCAACGCGAACGTTAATGACGAATTCCAAGCGACAGGGCATTTGCCCTGTGTGATTCATAAAAAGGTTATAACACCGTGATTAAAGTGTTCTTTGCAAGATAAACTACTTAACCTTTCTAAACAGCATGGTATTGTCAAGTATCTTTGCTTAAAATGTCAAGTATCGTTGTTTAAAGTGCAGTAGATTAACAAAGTAGGTTTAACAAGTACAAATGCAATAAATACCACACGAGCGTGCGTTAAATATAGTAAAGTACACGGGTAGCCAGTGTGAACGTCAGTAAAACACGGGTAGCCAGTGTGATCGTAAGTAAAACACGAGTAGCTAGTTTGAACGTAAGTAAAACAAGGGTAACTAGTGTGAAAGTAAGTAAAGTACACGGGTAGCCAGTGTGGACGTTCGCAAAGTACACGGGTAGCCAGTGTGAACGTAAATAAAGTACACGGGTAACCATTATGAATGTAAGTAAATTACATGAATAGCCAGTGTGAACGTAAGTAAAGTACATGGGTAGCTAGCGTGAACGTAAGTAAAGTACACGGGTAGCTAGTGCGAACGTAAGTAAAATACACGGGCAGCCAGTGTGAATGTAAGTTAAGTACGGGCAGCCATTGTGAACGTAAGTAAAGTACGGGTAGCCAGTGTGAACGTAAGTAAAGTACGGGCAGCCAGTGTGAACGTAGGTATAGTACGGGTAGCCAGTGTGAACGTAGGTAAAGTACGGGCAGCCAGTGTGAACGTAGGTAAAGTACGGGTAGCCAGTGTAAACGTAGGTAAAGTACGGGCAGCCAGTGTGAACGTAGGTAAAGTACGGGTAGCCAGTGTGAATGTAAGTCAAGTACGGGCAGCCAGTGTGAACGTAGGTAAAGTACGGGTAGCCAGTGTGAACGTAGGTAAAGTACGGGTAGCCAGTGTGAACGTAAGTAAAGTACGGGCAGCCAGTGTGAACGTAGGTAAAGTACGGGTAGCCAGTGTGAAAGTAAGTAAAGTACATGGGTAGCGAGTGTGAAAGTAAGTAAAGTACGGGCAGCCAGTGTGAACGTAAGTAAAGTACGGGTAGCCAGTGTGAATGTAAGTAAAGTACATGTGTGGCTAGCGTGAACGTAAGTAAAATACACGGGCAGCTAGTGTGAACGTAAGTAAAGTACAGGCAGCCAGTGTGAACGTAAGTAAAGTACGGGCAGCCAGTGTGAACGTAAGTAAAGTACATGGGTAGCTAGCGTGAACGTAAGTAAAGTACATGGGTAGCTAGCGTGAACGTAAGTAAAGTACGGGTAGCCAGTGTGAATGTAAGTAAAGTACGGGCAGCCAGTGTGAGTGTAAGTAAATTACGGGCAGCCAGTGTGAACGTAAGTAAAGTACGGGTAGCCAGTGTGAATGTAAGTAAAGTACGGATAGCCAGTGTGAATGTAAGTAAAGTACGGGCAGCCAGTGTGAACGTAAGTAAAGTACGGGTAGCCAGTGTGAATGTTAGTAAAGTACATGGGTAGCTAGCGCGAACGTAAGTAAAATACACGGGCAGCTAGTGTGAAAGTAAGTAAAGTACGGGTAGCCAGTGTGAACGTAAGTAATTACACAGGAAGCTAGGAAGCCAGGACGCGTAATGTGCTGAAGTTATATATATACGAATTAGTAAGAGCTGTACACATTGACTCTAAAAGAACTTGTCCTTTACTGGAAAACATTATATTGCTTAATGTCATAGGTGCATACTTTATTTCTACTATCATCATGCCAAAGTCAAATATCGTTGCTGAAAATTTAGAACTTTTACAAAACATAAAATTTACAACTGAGTTACGCGGTGGATAATGTTGCCTGTTCAATTCCGTAGCTATTTTAGTTGATCCTTTTCTCTTTTGAATATGTGCTACGTTATATCCATTTACAAATTGTTATAAAGGCAAACACCGTCTAAGCTGGTGAAATAAGAAAGGTGCGCGAGAAAAGTTTCAAATTTAATTCGCCATTTATAAATTCATATATTTAATAAAATGAAGAATTGCAGCGTTATTTTAGATGAGTATTACAATATGAACACTCCTTGCATTGCTTATATTACAACATATTGTTGGAAGTGTGTTGTGCTAAAGTTATATATGAACAGAGCATTGTGTATGCTCCTTTGTATGGCTTTCGGAACGTCGGTGGTTCTATCTACCCAGGTGCCCGCCCCTGCACGAAAATTGCACGAAGTCTTCCTAACTGGCTTCACGAATGGAAGCTGGAAAGTCGTCATATGACATTAGCTGTTTGTGCGACTGTAAAATCCAATCGAGTATGTTCCTACTGAATGTTTTATATTTTGTATTTAAGACGACCCATGCCACACCAATCCGTGTCAAAATGTCGGAATTTGTAACAAACAATCGACCAGCCCGTTCTACTCGTGCAACTGCATAAATGGTTACACGGGTAGCCAATGCGAACGTAAGTAAAGACATCCAGATTGGTTCTACATAGAACTCCAGGTGGGTTCCTTTTTCCAGGTGTGTGTTATCACGAAATTATTGGAGCTGTAAACATTGACTCGAAAATAACTTGTTCTTTACAGGAAATTTTATATTGTTTATTGTCATAGGCCCATACTTTATTTATCCTATCAGCATGCTAACGTTCATTATCGTTGAAATATAACCTAGTTGTTACCCTCATGTATATAATTCTATATGTGTACATGTGTACGGATTTAGCTGTCAATTTGTTATAAAAAGCTGGACTGTGTACTATTGATTTTTTAAACCAAATGGTGGAGCTTGTAACAGCCAGCTGACCAGTCCGTACTACTCGTGCAACTGCACAAATGGCTATACTGGTAGCGAACGCGAACGTTAGTGACGAACTCCAAGCGACAGGGTATTTGCCATGTGTGATTCATAAAAAAGGTTGTAGTATAATCAATTAACAAATTTAACTCTTAAACATCATATGAACATTTTTTGATAGTCTCGGAGAGATACATAATTATATTGAAAACCGCTACTAACGTTTATGTAAAAATAAGTATTATTTGCATGACGTAGATACTACTTTTACCACTGCGTGACTGCTCGGGGAAATGAGATAAATCTGAATTGTATAGTTGCACAACTATTGCCAGATAATTGATAAATACATTTACCTGTATATAGATTTACCTTTTCAAAGTTTTCTACGTCATCAAATAAAACCTTATTCTCGCTTTTCACAGATATTGCAATGTGTGAATTGTAAATAACTTTTGTTGTGTATTGATTTCGATTTAAATAATCATAAACATGTTCATGAAACAAAACATGGCCGGAGAACTTTAAGATGCGATTGTTCTTTTAAAGATAAACTACTTAACTTTCCAAACAGCATGTCATTGAAAAGTATCTTTGCTTAAGGTTCCTCTCACCTGCCTAAAATGAATATGTGATATGTGATTTTGTTGGAGATTGTGCATGTTTTGCATATCGTTTAAAGCGTCTTCGAACGAAGATTTTGAAAATAATAATGTTTATGCACAATTTTGTTTCATTATTATTAATATTTTGTAAAAATATAACCATAATTTGGGCATCATACGGCGGAATCGCAATTGCATTTTATTTTACGGCTTCGGACAAAATAATTATGAAGATTTCAATGTCAATGTCTACCTCAGGCAGTGCCTTTTGAATTTTGTCAAAATTTAATGTCACAATACCCATAACTTATAAAAATAAAACAACTATATTTTCAAATATATTTACAATTTGGGCCTATTTTAATGCCTATTTTTTTATATCTCTAAGGCAGAAAATGGCGACATGCAGTTCAACACGAGGTCACTTTCGATGTCAAAATAAGTAACGTTATATTAGGTGGCATGGGATTTTCGGCTAGGCACAGCCTTCAGTATATCAAAACAGATTTATTTTCATTATGAATTTTCATTTATTTCTCATTTTGAAGTAACTTGAGTTTCCGTCGTATGATGCCCAAGTTACGGTTACATTTTTGCAAAATATTTATCAAAAAAATAAATTTCGTACAAAAAGAAATGTAATTTTCAAAATGTTGGTACAAAGACCGTTAAAACGATATGCAAAACATGCAACAAAACCCTAAAAAATCATCTAAAAAAATAAATTTACATTTTTTTCATTTCGGGCAGGTGAGATGAACCTTAATGTCAAGTATCGTTGTTTAAAGTGTAGTAGATTAACAAAGCAGGTCTAACATGTGCAAATGCAGTAAATACCACACGAGACGAGCGTTCGTTAACTATAGTAAAGTACACGGGTAGCCAGTGTGAACGTTAGTAAAACACGGGTAGCAAGTGTGAACGTAAGTAAAAGACGGGTAGCTAGCGTGAACGTAAGTAAAGTACACGGGTAGCCAATGTGAACGTAAATAAAGTACATGGGTAACTAGGGTGAATGTAAATCAAGTACACGGGTAGCCAGTGTGAACGTAAGTCAAACACGTTTTGTTACCGTGAACGTAAATAGTACACGTGTAGCGAGTGTGACCGTAAGTAAAGTACGGGCAGCCAGTGTGAACGTAAGTAAAGTACGGGCAGCCAGTGTGAACGTAAGTAAAATATGGGTAGCCAGTGTGAACGTAGGTAAAGTACACAGGAAGCCAGGACGCTTGGTGTGCTGAAGTTATATACGAATTGGTAAGAGCTGTACACATTGACTCGAAAACAACTTGTCCTTTACTGGAAAACATTATATTGCTTAATGCTATAGGTGCATACTTTATTTCTACTATCAGCATGCCAAAGTCAAATATCGTTGATGAAAATTTAGAACTTTTACAAAACATAATATTTAAAACTGAGTTACGCGGTGGATAATGTTACCGTTTCAATTTCGTATCTATTTTAGTTGATCCTTTTCTCTTTTGAATATTTGCTAGGTTATATCCATTTACAAATGGTTATAAAGGCAAATACCGTCTAAGCTGGTGAAATAAGATGGGTGCACGAGAAACGTTGCAAATTTAATTCGCCATTTATAAACACATACATTTAATAAAATGAAGAATTGCAGCGTTATCTTAGATGAGTAGAACAATGTGTATGAACACTCCTTTCGTTGCTTATATTACAACATACTGTTGGACGTGTGTAGTGCTAAAGTTATATATACACAAAGCATTGTCTATGTTCCTATGTATGGCTTTTGGAACGTTGGTGGTTCTATCTACCCAGGTGCCCGCCCCTGCACGAAAATTGCACGAAGGTCCATCTGGGGTCTTCCTTCACGAATGGAAGCTGGAAAGTCGTCATATGACATTAGCTGTTTGTGCGACTGTAAAATCCAATTCGAGTATGTTCCTACTGAATGTTTTATATTTTGTATTTAAGACGACCCATGCCACACCAATCCGTGTCAAAATGTCGGAACTTGTAACACACAATCGACCATCCCGTACTACTCGTGCAGCTGCACAAAAGGTTACACGGGTAGCCAATGCGAAAGTAAGTAAAGAAATCCAGATTGGTTCTACATAGAACTCCAGGTGGGTTCCTTCTTCCAGGTGTGTGTTATCACGAAATAATTGGAGCTGTAAACATTGACTCAAAAAGAACTTGTTCTTTACAGAAAAACTTTATATTGTTTATTGTCATAGGCCCACACTTTATTTATCCTATCAGCATGCCAACGTTCATTATCGTTGAAATATAACCTAGTTGTTACCCTCATGTATATAATTCTATATGTGTACATGTGTACGGATTTAGCTGTCAATTTGTTATAAAAAGCTGGGCTGTGTACTATTGATTTTTTAAACCAAATGGTGGAGCTTGTAACAGCCAGCTGACCAGTCCGTACTACTCGTGCAACTGCACAAACGGCTAAACTGGTAGCGAACGCGAACGTTAGTGACGAACTCCAAGCGACAAGGTATTTGCCATGTGTGATTCATAAAAAAGGTTGTAGTATAATCAATTAACAAATTTGACTCTTAAACATCATATGAACATTTTTTGATAGTCTCGGAGAGATACATAATTATATTGAAAACCGCTACTAACGTTTATGTAAAAATAAGTATTATTTGCATGACGTAGATACTACTTTTACCACTGCGTGACTGCTCGGGGAAATGAGATAAATCTGAATTGTATAGTTGCACAACTATTGCCAGATAATTGATAAATACATTTACCTGTATATAGATTTACCTTTTCAAAGTTTTCTACGTCATCAAATAAAACCTTATTCTCGCTTTTCACAGATATTGCAATGTGTGAATTGTAAATAACTTTTGTTGTGTATTGATTTCGATTTAAATAATCATAAACATGTTCATGAAACAAAACATGGCCGGAGAACTTTAAGATGCGATTGTTCTTTTCAAGATAAACTACTTAACTTTCCAAACAGCATGTCATTGAAAAGTATCTTTGCTTAAGGTTCCTCTCACCTGCCTAAAATGAATATGTGATATGTGATTTTGTTGGAGATTGTGCATGTTTTGCATATCGTTTAAAGCGTCTTCGAACGAAGATTTTGAAAATAATAATGTTTATGCACAATTTTGTTTCATTATTATTAATATTTTGTAAAAATATAACCATAATTTGGGCATCATACGGCGGAATCTCAATTGCATTTTATTTTACGGCTTTGGACAAAATAATTATGAAGATTTCAATGTCAATGTCTACCTCAGGCAGTGCCTTTTGAATTTTGTCAAAATTTAATGTCACAATACCCATAACTTATAAAAATAAAACAACTATATTTTCAAATATATTTACAATTTGGGCCTATTTTAATGCCTATTTTTTTATATCTCTAAGGCAGAAAATGGCGACATGCAGTTCAACACGAGGTCACTTTCGATGTCAAAATAAGTAACGTTATATTAGGTGGCATGGGATTTTCGGCTAGGCACAGCCTTCAGTATATCAAAACAGATTTATTTTCATTATGAATTTTCATTTATTTCTCATTTTGAAGTAACTTGAGTTTCCGTCGTATGATGCCCAAGTTACGGTTACATTTTTGCAAAATATTTATCAAAAAAATAAATTTCGTACAAAAAGAAATGTAATTTTCAAAATGTTGGTACAAAGACCGTTAAAACGATATGCAAAACATGCACAAACCCTAAAAAATCACCTAAAAAAATAAATTTACATTTTTTTCATTTCGGGCAGGTGAGATGAACCTTAATGTCAAGTATCGTTGTTTAAAGTGTAGTAGATTAACAAAGCAGGTCTAACATGTGCAAATGCAGTAAATACCACACGAGACGAGCGTTCGTTAACTATAGTAAAGTAAACGGGTAGCCAGTGTGAACGTTAGTAAAACACGGGTAGCAAGTGTGAACGTAAGTAAAAGACGGGTAGCTAGCGTGAACGTAAGTAAAGTACACGGGTAGCCAATGTGAACGTAGATAAAGTACATGGGTAACTAGGGTGAATGTAAATCAAGTACACGGGTAGCCAGTGTGAACGTAAGTCAAACACGTTTTGTTACCGTGAACGTAAATAGTACACGTGTAGCGAGTGTGACCGTAAGTAAAGTACGGGCAGCCAGTGTGAACGTAAGTAAAGTACGGGCAGCCAGTGTGAACGTAAGTAAAATATGGGTAGCCAGTGTGAACGTAGGTAAAGTACACAGGAAGCCAGGACGCTTGGTGTGCTGAAGTTATATACGAATTGGTAAGAGCTGTACACATTGACTCGAAAACAACTTGTCCTTTACTGGAAAACATTATATTGCTTAATGCTATAGGTGCATACTTTATTTCTACTATCAGCATGCCAAAGTCAAATATCGTTGCTGAAAATTTAGAACTTTTACAAAACATAATATTTAAAACTGAGTTACGCGGTGGATAATGTTACCGTTTCAATTTCGTATCTATTTTAGTTGATCCTTTTCTCTTTTGAATATTTGCTAGGTTATATCCATTTACAAATGGTTATAAAGGCAAATACCGTCTAAGCTGGTGAAATAAGATGGGTGCACGAGAAACGTTGCAAATTTAATTCGCCATTTATAAACACATACATTTAATAAAATGAAGAATTGCAGCGTTATCTTAGATGAGTAGAACAATGTGTATGAACACTCCTTTCGTTGCTTATATTACAACATACTGTTGGACGTGTGTAGTGCTAAAGTTATATATACACAAAGCATTGTCTATGTTCCTATGTATGGCTTTTGGAACGTTGGTGGTTCTATCTACCCAGGTGCCCGCCCCTGCACGAAAATTGCACGAAGGTCCATCTGGGGTCTTCCTTCACGAATGGAAGCTGGAAAGTCGTCATATGACATTAGCTGTTTGTGCGACTGTAAAATCCAATTCGAGTATGTTCCTACTGAATGTTTTATATTTTGTATTTAAGACGACCCATGCCACACCAATCCGTGTCAAAATGTCGGAACTTGTAACACACAATCGACCATCCCGTACTACTCGTGCAGCTGCACAAAAGGTTACACGGGTAGCCAATGCGAAAGTAAGTAAAGAAATCCAGATTGGTTCTACATAGAACTCCAGGTGGGTTCCTTCTTCCAGGTGTGTGTTATCACGAAATAATTGGAGCTGTAAACATTGACTCAAAAATAACTTGTTTTTTACAGAAAAACTTTATATTGTTTATTGTCATAGGCCCACACTTTATTTATCCTATCAGCATGCCAACGTTCATTATCGTTGAAATATAACCTAGTTGTTACCCTCATGTATATAATTCTATATGTGTACATGTGTACGGATTTAGCTGTCAATTTGTTATAAAAAGCTGGGCTGTGTACTATTGATTTTTTAAACCAAATGGTGGAGCTTGTAACAGCCAGCTGACCAGTCCGTACTACTCGTGCAACTGCACAAACGGCTAAACTGGTAGCGAACGCGAACGTTAGTGACGAACTCCAAGCGACAAGGTATTTGCCATGTGTGATTCATAAAAAAGGTTGTAGTATAATCAATTAACAAATTTGACTCTTAAACATCATATGAACATTTTTTGATAGTCTCGGAGAGATACATAATTATATTGAAAACCGCTACTAACTTTTATGTAAAAATAAGTATTATTTGCATGACATAGATACTACTTTTACCACTGCGTGACTGCTCGGGGAAATGAGGTAAATCTGAATTGTATAGTTGCACAACTATTGCCAGATAATTGATAAATACATTGACCTGTATATTAATTTACATTTTCAAAGATTCTACGTCATCAAATAAAACCTTATTCTCGCTTTTCATAGATATTGCAATGTGTGAATTGTAAATAACTTTTGTTGTGTATTGATTTAGATTTAAATAATCATAAACATGTTCATGAAACAAAACATGGCCAACTTTAAGATGTGATTGTTTTTTTCAAGATAAACTACTTAACTTTTCCAAACAGCATGTCATTGTAAAGTATCTTTGCTTAATGTCAAGTATCGTTGTTTAAAGTGTAGTAGATTAGCAAAGCAGGTCTAACCGGTGCAAAGGCAGTAAATAACACACGAGCGTTCGTTAACTATACTATATAAAGTACACGGGTAGCCAATGGAAGCTGGAAAGTCGCCATATGACATTAGCTGTTGGTGCGACTATAACATCCAATCCGAATATGTTTATTTTGAATGCTTTATATTTTGTATTTAAGACGACCCATGCCACAGCAATCCGTGTCAAAACGGCGGAACTTGTAACGTACAATCGACCAGCCCGTACTACTCGTGCAACTGCACAAATGGTTACACGGGTAACCAATGCGAACGTAAGTAAAGCACTCCAGGTTGGTTCCTTTGGATATTTGGATTATTGTGAATAAATAAACCGGGAAAGACTTGATGCGAAATCGGATTAAAGTGGCAATTTAGATTAAAGGGACATTTACCAATATTATTTGGACTTTATTCGTATATCGGATTTTAAAGAAATAGTAGATCCACTTTATGTATTTTCTGTCAGAGAATATTTTTCATTGTAGCATTTGAATAAATTTGTTGATTATATTTTATAAATAGTTGTTAGCTGCACTGGTAGCCAACGCGAACGTTAGATGTTGCTGGTTTTATTTCCTTTCTTGTTACATTTTACCTGTAACATAGTCAAAAAAGTAACCACCTTAGAATATGTTAATACTATTCTCATCGTTTTGTGCATTTCACGTTTGATTGGAGATTTTAAAGCTTTCAAGTCGATGTGTTTTTATAGAAATAAATTATAACACTTATACAACTGGGTACCTCAGAATTTGTTAGGTACTTTGAATTAGTTCAGCTTTCCTAATTCTAAAATATGTAAACTAAAATTATTTTGACAGCAAGTTTTACTAGCATTAGCACTACAGATGATTTTGCAAAAGAATTTGTGGAAATATCTAATGTTGACGCCAAATTACAGTTACTTAAATTTCAAAAGATATTCAATTAAAAGGGAAATGCTTTATGATTATCCATGATTAATTTTATTATAGGCGTCTGCAATACGTGGGTCAAACTTTTTTTTTTTTTTATATTATTACATGTCAATTTTAAGAAGTTTATATCTTTAAGCGGACTTTGATTTATACTATGTGTTTTATCAGCATATTTTATATTAAAGGAGGGTAACTCTCAAAACATGCTATAATTTAAAGAAAAAATACATATTTCACAAAGTAATGATCAAAACAAATTACTTCACACAACTATTCCAAAATATAGTTAAACTAAGAACATTAGTTGAAAACACAAAAGTGAGTAATTAGGAATTGTGTTCAGTGTAGAAGTTTTACAAAACATTGTATTTAAATCTGAATTATGCGGGGGATACTAGAGCGAAGATTATACTGCTCCCCATTTCATCATTGCATATTGAATTTAAATAAACGGTTGCGTTTTTGTGAAACACAAGCTACATACTCTAATGTTACCTTTTCAATTTCGTAACCATTTTGGTTGATCCTGTTCTCTTTCGAACATTTGCTAGGTTATGTCCATTTACAAATGCTTTTTATTTGATTAAAGTGTAAAAAAAGAAAACTGAGTGTTATCAATTGATCAATTATTGTAACAAAATGACAAACCACTCTCAGTAATTCAGCTGAATATACATTTTATTTACAAGCCTGTCATATGTGAGTCAGATTACAGCCCCAAATCTGAACTAAACTATCTTACAAGTGGTTTCCTTTAAATACCCTCCAGTTAATGCTTTGTGACTTAAGTAAAAATGAAAATTCGTGGATACATTAATTAAGTGTCGACCCTTACTATGCAATTGAATTTATGTCATATCCAAAATAGTAATCTTATGAATCAAAGATGACAGTTCGTGTATCAACATGCATTCATACAAGCCTCGCTAACAGGTTATTCGCTGCTTGATTGATGTCTGTCATCTATTTATGCATGTATAAAATACGTCCACATTGTCACATTTTTTTCGTTTTGGATTTATAAACTTTATCGTGTTCGGTTGTTTCAAAAGATAGCACAGTAGCGTTTCTTGTGCAGTGTGGCGGCCGTAAAACGTCTCCCCGCGCTTGCAATCAGGACTGTTATTCATTCGATCTTTGGAGATCGCTGAGCCCGATACTTATATTTAGATATCGGTGGTACATTTTCAAATGTTTATGTTTTCTTACTTAAATTTCGATTCGGTGGTTCCACTACTCCGGTCGATAAAGGCTCTGGGTAATGTTTAACCACCCATAGGATATGTTGTCTGATTTTTAATTTAGTCTTTCGACTGTTACTTGTGATAAGCGCTGCTCCCAACTAAATTCCATTTTGTTTATTTCGCTCTTCGGGCCATAGCATTTTGTTAGATACTTGGACCATACGCCGCTGGATATGGAATAATGACAGTAAATATAACATGTCCACCGCCATATGCATGCCATCTTCGGGATGGTTAACATTCTGTACTATTGATTTTATGAATATTGAGTTCTGTTCAACCCGAGGCTAGGAGGCGTGAACGGTATCAAGCATATTTCACTACCGTTCGTGAACAGTCTCAATCAAACCGAGACTGCAATATTTCGTATTAATCGCGTTCGGTCGTTTCCAAAGGTCCACTCTCATACTCTTTTAACACTTACACATGGTTATAAAGGCGAATACCATCTAATATGGTGTAATCAGATGGGTTCGGAATAAACGGTGCAAATTCGTTAATTTTTTATTTATAATCTGTTACATATATATTTAATAAAATGAAGAATTGCAGCGATATCTTAATGAGTATTTCAATGTGTATGAACACTCCTTTCATTTTGTATATGACAACATACTGCTGGGCGCGAGTTGTGCTAAAGGTATATATACAAAAAGCATTGTTTATGCTATTATTTAATGCTTTCTATTTTGTATTTAAGATGACATATGCGACACTTATCCGTGCCAAAACGGCGGAATTTGTAGCAGCCAGAAGACCAGCCCGTACTACTTGTGCAACTGCACAAATCATCACACGGGTAGCCAGTGCGAACGTAAGTAAAGAACTCCAGGTGGGGTTGTCACTGTCATGTGTGGTTTATAGTGATCTGATTAGAGCTGTGCACATTGACTCAAGGGGAAATTGTGCCATGAAGGGAAGGAAAACCTTAAATGTCTTAATCGCATAGGTGCAGACTTTATTTATTCTAACAGCATGCCAACGCCTAACATCGTTACTGAAAACATAGACGTTTTACAAAGTTGTTTGACATGAATTAAATACCACAAAATCAAGCTGCATGGGAAGTTTATTGCGTCAAATACATGGTATTAAACATTGAGTTTTGCAGTGACTGCTCGAGCCAAAATTCGACCACTCAAAACTTCATCATTATACTCACGTTTTTGAAAAAATCAGGGTATATTAAAATCGCCTCCGTTTGTCCGTCCGTCCGTTACCACATCTCCTCCTAAACCGCTGAACGGAATTCAACAAACTCAGCGTATGACTTTACCATATGATGACGGCGTGCAAGAGCATGAACAACATTATTTTTCCTACTCACCAAGGGGCCCCGGTAGGGGGATGGGGGTGGGGGATGGGGTGTGGATGCGGGATAAAAAGGTCAAATACACTAAAACGTGGTATATGGAATCGTCTATGAAAGATAAACAACATATCAAACGATTTTATTTCGAACTCAGACGTCTACCCGGGGGCCCAGGGTGGGTGGGGCGGCGGGGATTTGGGGTCATTATTTTGCTAATTAAGTCTCAAATGAAACGTTATGAGGATGGGATTACACTGTTTACATTTGTTTCCTCCTACGTCATGGGTGGGACCATGTGGAAGGGACATCAAATACACAAATAATTCAATTACAGTGTCATTTTTCCATATTTTTGCACATTAATTGGTATAATAGTCGTCTATGAAAGAGATATACAGCATGTCAAATGATTTATTATTTAAAACGCGGACGTCTTCCCTGAGGTTGGGGTTGGAAGGTGGGAGTGGTGGGGGGAGGGAGGGTAACAGGGTGTCAATTATATTTTTAATTTTGTCTCAAACGCACATTTTGATGAAGGGATTACAGTGTATGATATCTGTCTTTCTCCTGTATGTGTTTGAGCGTTGTGGTGGTGGTGGAGGTGGGTGGAGGTGGGTAGGTGGGGTGGGGTTGAGGAGGGGAGGTAGGGGCGGGAGGGAGTTTGTAAGGGGGGCGTCATAAGGTCCAATATATACAAAATTCAATTGCAGAGTCATGTTTTTTAACTTGGCAAATATACAAGTATACGCCTCTGAAAATACAAAGCAGTGTTTCCACCTTAGAGGTGTGCTGAGGTGGGAGAGTGAGGCTGGGTGTGTGTGGGGGTTGAGGATGGAGGTGGGGGAGAGAAGTAAATTCGGTCAAATATCAATTTTTCTTTCTCAATATAATTTTATGATTTTGGTATTCTCAGTATAATTGGTCCAGGTCACCATGGGACTCTGGGATAGGGGTCAACATTTCAAATATCATAAAATTTATTTATTCATTTAACGTGTCATACATGTATACAGAAAATCATAGATAGTACTATTTCTGATCTGAGTATCACAGAACGATTAAAACAATAACATGTAAAATGGATACAGGGTTAAAGGAAATTGACCCGTGTGAAGAGAACATGGCGCGCCGTCAAATTCGTTATAGTTATATATAAAATTTAAAGAAGGATCTTTGAAACGCCTCTTGTTATGATCAGGTGATCGTGGTACGATACATTTATTTAATATAACGTACTTATTTTAATTAAAGACGACCCGTGACATATATATCCTTGCTGAAATCGCGGATATTGTGGCAAACACCCGATAAGCCTGTTATATTCGTGTATCTGAGTCTGCAAACAAGAATATATGTTAGGAATGCAATGTCAAACAGCACATCACGTTTGTAGGAAACACAAAATGATACAACATGTTATAAATTTAAGAGGTAATATGTGATGTATATTGTGATGTGTAATGAAGATGAGCCCTGTCTCACAGATAGGCCTTGAGCCAGGACCCAACATTTTCGATATTGCTACCAACTCAGGTGGCACATTGTACCATCAGTTTTTGAAAAGAGCAATGTCTGTAGATGATATTTTTTCAAGATAGAAATCTGGAACAGGTAGCTTATATAGTTTTGTTCGAACAATAATAGATGTATCATTGTAGCTCTGAAATCGAATTTTGGATGTTCATTTTTTTTCACATTATGTCTTTTTTGATAATTGTAAAGGTACTTTTAAAATATGCAATTAAGTTTATAATTAATATTATTTTAATACATAATAAATAAGCTTTCTTTCGGCAATGCATTCTGCTTAAAATCATTGTTGTGATTAGAATTGAAAGTCAAATTACCACACACATTATACAACACATTTTGTATGCATTTAGTTTAGTCAATATTTTTTACATAATGTGTATACTATTTTAAGAATCAGTAATTCACACAACAATTCTACTACAATTTAAATAGTATATTATGAATTAGGGACTTTTTGGGTAGATTAATGAAATTATGTACTATGCAACGTTCATACCTTTGCTCGCATATACTAGTTCAGCAAGCCTGAAACGTGATACTTATCGAACGATAAGTGTAAGCCTTTTCTCAAAATAATTGCATCAATATCATTCAAGTGGTGCCACTGAGTTTCGTCGGTGTGTTCTTAAGCAAGACACTTTTCCTTAGCCTCGTACGTCGGATGGGGACGTAAACCGGGCGGTCCCGTGTATCGGTCTATCCTCCGAGCACGTTAAAGAACCATAGAAATCTATTCGATAATAAGAGTAGGGCACGGTTCCCGGATTCCTATGTATCTTTCCCCTCTCTCTGGGGCGGCTCTAAATAACCTATACTGTGTTGATGAGCCGTTAAACAATATTCAATTCAATTCAAATTTTCTGATATATACATATGTTGCACAAATGACAGAAACAGTCAAACAGATTCTAAATAATAGACATGTGAGTGTTCCGTGTTTATAACATATTAGTCCAGTTTAGGTGTGTATGTGTTATTTTAATACTTATTACGATTAAGACATGTTGATTATGTATTACACATAAAGAAGTAACAGTTAACTTTGCAAACATAAAATCCAATAAGATGTTTTTAATCTTTAAATTTAATACTTTTTAATAGCAATTATGTATATATTAACGATTTTAACACCATTTCGAATTACCCCACACTCATAAATCACGATGGAAAATTCTGCCTATGAAATGTAAAACTATTGTAAGGATTTGCACGAACCATGTTTGTGTCAGGACTCAAAATAAAAGCAACGAAGAAGACGTGTTACGGTAATATCTAGCTATAGCCAACTTTGCTCATAACCATGGAAATTGTTTGTTAGAATTGATACACATGTCACAATAGCACCTTAATAACACATGTTGGGATATTCCTCGCATTTTGTTATATTCCTAACCTAGGTTTGGCACTGTTAGTTAGCATCATTCCTATTGTTGTGAATGTATAAATAGTGTAAATTGAATGACAGTTCCCTAGAAAATATCGAAATACGGGTTAATTGCGAAAATGACAAAGACTACCGTGCATGGGTGTATGTACTTCCTTAACCTGTCCCTCATTGATCTCAATATGAGTATTTACTCCAATTGTTGTTGTTGAAGAAAAACATAAATTTACTTTAAATTTAGCGGGTGAATGTATTCAATATGCACCTTTACCGGTTCATCAACACATTATATTTTACTAAAACCCGCCCCAGAGAGAATGAAGTGATACGTAGGAATCTGGGAAC
The DNA here is from genome assembly GCA_037043455.1 of Cyrtodaria siliqua. Lineage (NCBI taxonomy): Eukaryota > Metazoa > Mollusca > Bivalvia > Adapedonta > Hiatellidae > Cyrtodaria > Cyrtodaria siliqua. Next base: position 165,075 of record JAWPHD010003347.1, on the reverse strand, counting down.
CTGACCTAATCTTGAAAACAAATATACGATACACGGGACCGCCAAGTTTACGTCCCAATCCGACGTACGAGGCTACCTCTGACTTCACGAGGGAACATGTGTTACCCAATAGCACACCGACTAAGCTCTGTGGCGCCGGCAAGGCTTGAACCCGGGTTCTCCGGATTACAAGCGAATCGTGCAATCCACTGGGCCACATAATGTATGCGCTCACAGAGGATGACTGCATTGAAATGCATGTAACTAAAATGTTAAAACTTCATTATTTCAATCAAAAGGTTATTTCCAAGAAGCTGGGTTCACAACAGTCATTCTTTTTTTTTAAAGCAAATTTGGCATTACGTTCATGTATATCGAGTTGATGTATGTGTGTGTGTGTGTGTGTCGTTCTAAGGATTATAGTCACTCTGCAAGTTTAACAAGAGGAAAATCCCTCAGTTGCATGGCATTATGTCTAGACTGTTTAGAGCTGCAATATGTCTGTAAGCCGAGCTCATTGCTATGCTTTGATTGGCAATATTAGCAATATCAATTAATGGCTCAGGCTTTGGGATAATAAAAGACAATTAGGAATACATATACTATCTCATTTAAATAATACGACACTATATAAGAAAGCAAAAAATAAACAAACAAACAAACAAACAAAGAAAATGCTTACACATTAAGTTCTGTACCCAGGATATCGGTTACAGATGAATTCTCAGAAAACTATGTCTGTTACGCACGTACTACTACAATGACATGGTTTTCTTGATAGTACGTTGTGCGAATTTAGAGTGTACATTTGTAAACACCCCCACCCACATAAAAAACAACAACAACAACAACAAACAACAAACTCTGTTAAAAAACACTCATCCTCATGTTTGCACCATGTTTATACTCGAGAGTTATACAGTTTATGTTGGTTGTTAACAATAAATATCCAATTGGTCTATTAATTCCTTTTGCCATGAATTCAGCGATTCAGCGGTCTCCTTCCTGATTGTATTGGGTCGATTTATGAAATTTGCGATTTTTAAGCTTCCTTAAAATAGATAATTTACTTACGATAACAGTTTCAATAGTTTTAATCAATTTAGGTCTTTATAATGTAATACCTCATCAAAACTCCCATTATTTATAAATATTGCTGTTGTTAAACCTAACTCTGAAGTGATTTTATAAAAAATGTACACCTAATTATAAGTCATAAACAAGATGCCCAAGGGACTCGCCCCAGAGTGCTCACATGTGAATTTATTACAACAGAGATTTCCTAATATGTAATAGATAGAGTCTGGTCTCAGCGAGTTGGCTTATTTAAAACGCCCATCTCGGTGTTTAAATAAGCCAACTCGCTGAGACCAGACTCTATCTTTTTTGTAGCATGGTGTACTTAGTAACACTGTGACGTCATAGTGACCGTACTCTAAATTCCAATATCCTGTAGTTGTAGCACGCCATAGCCACGCCCCTTTAGTTACCCTAAATTAAACGATTTAATGCTCTGCATTCATCAAAGGAAATGACACCGACCATGCTACAAGACTCTATGTAAAACGATGACCCCGGGCCGAGGTCAAGCGTTTGATTTTTGTCTATGATCTGTCTTGTACAGTAGAAACGCCACGGACCTATAACATATCAGTTCTGTTCGCATTTTAACTCCGCGAACATGGACTATTTCTTTGTATTTTACGGACTATTTTACGAATTTTCAATTAAAACAGACGCCATTTTTTTACACCCGAAATTGGGCGCGCTACTTCGGCGAGCACTACGGGTACCTATGGAGTCTAACAACACGCGTACAGTGTTTCATACCGTATATTATTTAAACACTAATACCTTACTGGACGAAATAACGTCCCATTATGTGTCAACACGATGCAGTGTTGGTGACTGACAGGTCACCGTGACATAACTTGACACGTGAAATTGACATGTTGGTCAAATTGGATTTGGGATTACTGTCTGCTGCTAGAGGTCCATGATCAAGGTATTTGTTTTATCATTAAAATGTGTTTGTTAATAAACAGTACACACCACTTTTAGATCGTACATATTTAGACATAAGCCAAATATAGTGCCTAAAAAAGTGGCGTTTACTGTATAATAGAAAGTTTATATTTTTCGTGTACTCCGATCTTTCCAGTAACTGAATGTACTGTAAACTGTAGAACGTTTCGTGGAATAAAACAATTACTAGTAGAAATGCTATCAATGTCCCCCGCACCCCCGCCCACCCAAGTACGGTTGATGTGGGGAGGATGGGGGTGAGTAGATGGAGCTTGAATACCGAAAACAAGGAGGGGGTAAGGAAACTAGAAACCCCCTCCACCCCCACCCCTCAGATTCATGAATGTAAATTGTTAGCGTTGTCTCTTTATCGTTATGTATCCCCATTTTCTCGCACATTCGTGAATACATAATCGATACAACTACCATCGAAATAATGTAAACAGCCATTGACATGTCAGATTAATATTTATGTACAGTAACATAGATCTACATACACATATGTGTACATATATATCCATGACAGTTAGTAGAGTTTTGAGTTTTCCTTTATAAATATGTTACATTATGTATAACAAAGGATAAACTCCGTCTGTTTGATGATTGACATTGGATTGATGTTGTTTTTCAGAGAGGCCTCAAATGTGAATCGTTCCCTTGAGCAATTCTAAGTGAATTGATACTGACGACTTCAGAATGTCAAGCCGAGTTAAATGCCATTGGATCATTTTGAGGTGGGAGCCCTTTTAAAAAATGTTTACACTTGTGTAATTCTTTAAATGGAGCTTGTGTTATGCTTGCACGGTGCTGTTCAAAGTTACAGTAAAAAATGTTTTCGGTGATAATGCAGCGTGATTGTCATATGAGCTCGTGTAAACTACATGTACTGGATACATGCGAAAACAAGTTGTGTTAAAGGGACACTAGGCAATCTTTTTTTTTTAAACTTCTGGAGTTTCGGTCAATTTTTCTGCATAATTTGCATTAGGGATCATTAATAGTATTTATTAGAATAATTCAGAACTGTTGATAACAGTGCACCTATAATATAGTTAAATATTTGATAGAATAACGAAGACAAAATGAAACACTTTTATTTAATTTTTAATGCAAGCAGGTTTAAATTTAAAATGTTACCAGGTTAACAAATGGAGATGCTAATGTTAATGCTTGATAAATACTTCAAGAGTGCCGTGTGTCCCTTTAACATGAACTAATTACAATATTATTATGGTCTATGTGATGGGTCCCCAATTTATTAAAGGGACACAGAGCAAATTTTCAATCTTGTGTCTGTTTTACACATTTTCACATCAGAACAGACCACACATCTACAAAAGTGTCTTCTCAACTGCCCTATTTTATCGTGTTTTATTACTAAAACTAGCGGCATCACCAGGTTTTGAGATAGAAAATAAATAGTTGTATATTAATGTTTTCTCCCCATGTAAAATGACCTTACTAAGTCATTAAAGTAAAATATTCTATCAACAAAACGTGTAAAATTTAACAATTTTATATTTTTGGCAAGAGTTGTATTTTATTTTCCTTCTAGTAAAAATGGCTTATAGAGCATTGCGCCATCTGTCAGATTTAACTTTCCTTATAATAGATTCTTGCTGTAGTACTGACGGGTGAAAAATACATTAAAATTGTTCTGTAATCATGTCAGGTTAATAATATACTCGTATGATACACAATATAATATGTATTGACCCTTTATTTGATGTGCCATTTACTCAGTTTTGGTCAAGGGACGTTTATAGCATATCGGCTTTGAATCCAGTGAACACGGATTCAAGTCTTACTGGCGCTACTGGTTTACTTCGATGTATCCTGCTAGCCCATTGTGTCAAACTGTCCCATTCCCCTTAACATGCCCTAGCCCCCCCTAGCAACACCTGATTCAAATTGAATACTGTACGCGACTTATTTTTACTTTTTATTTTCTTTCAGGCTGCACGTCATGTGGAAGAAGACTCCATGTACACCACTGGCCAGAGTCAATGCTGAAGTTTATGTTCGCTTAATTATTTGCTTAATAAAGTATACATATGAACTAAAATATTGTCTTTATAAATATGTCTTCCACCACAAAGTGGTAGGTGAGACAGATTATATTTGGCTTTTCCGTTCGTCCGTCACAAATCTTGTCTGCGCTATTTGTTGGATTTTTACGATACTTTGTAAGAAACATCAGTATGTGCATATCAAATATTGAAGGTCAAGGGCGCCGTGACCCAATAATGATCATGAAAACCCTTGTCTGCACTGTGCACTTCCGCAGAAGCAAATCTCATCAAAATTCATGGTTTGAGTGCATTTGGTGAGAGAATGAAGCCTTTTGATTTTGATGTCATTAGGTCAAAGATCATTGTCACCGTAACATGATAATGTAAAATGTTGTAAACTGTAAGTCAAATATCATGAACTTAATGGATGGATTGCTTCTGGCGAGAGGGTGATTCTTTTGATTGTGAGTGGGTCAACGGTCAAGGTCACAGACCGGATAATGTCCGTAATGAAACTCTTTTTTACTTTCTCTAAAGCTAATTTCATAAAACGTCATACTTTGACTGCCTTTGGTGAATAATCCCTGTTTATTTTGAAGTCAGTAGTTGAAAGGTCCGTTACCATGACCGGAAAATGAAAAGTCTTGTCCACGCAGTGTTTCCTTTTACCTAAAGCAAATTTCATAAAACTTCATTGGTGGACAGTGGAAAGAGGATGATCCGTTTGATTTTTAGGTCAAAAGTCAAGTTCCTGCTGACATCCATTATCAAACATTTATAAACAAGGATAAGCATATGGTACAACACACATGTTATAATATAACTATATATGCCCTTTAAAGATAACAGACCCGCACTTTTCGGATTCACGCGTACAGTGTTTCACAACACCACAAACCATTGACACAATTGCATGTCCACATATTTATGTTATGCAATCTTCGAGTTTACACAAAATCATGTTTGTTACTGACAGTAGCATGTCTGTTACTCGTCAGTCATTTACTCGAGTCGCCCCCTCAGTTTAGTGTAAAATACATAGACACATACATTTTAAATATATGTGTTTACATAACAAAAGTATTTAATTGTTTCTGTAGCCGGTGGTCTTTTTAAATGAATATGAATGTTGCCGTCTTGGGTCGGAAGGCCCTGTTACTTAATTAGTACTTGTCTCCGTTTATTGAAATTCAACATATATACAGAGGAGAGATGTATCTATATGATTTTGTTTTTATTCTCGCTTCTAAAATGACGAAATAAATCGATTTAAATAAAAGGCGCATTCTCAGCAATACACAACGTACTGTGTGCGTTGGTGGGGAAGCCGACGGGGTAATGGAGGGATACAGTCATACTACCGTAATGTTGCTCTCATAAATACTGTGAACATACTACATCAATAATATAACAACTACTGAACAATGCTGAAATCGATTTATCTTTATAAATGAATTCATAATTCCATAATTTTATTCCGTGCGAACATCGATTTGGAACGTGGAATCGGCGTATTTAAGCGATTACGTTGTACTTCGTTCGGCGTATTTAAGCGATTACGGTGTACTTCGTTAATTTTCGGGGGGGGGGGGGGGGGGGGGGGGGGTGGGGGGGGTGTGAAAGAACTTGCCTCCGTTTTTTTTTATATTTTACATATCTACAGAGGAAAAATGTATTTACGCGTACATGCTTTTTTCTGTTCTAAAATGATGAAATAAATCGAATTTGATTAAAACTGCGCATTCGCAGCTATATACAACTTAATCAATACGGTATAGAGGGTGGTGGGGGTGGCATGAAGGGTGGGGTTGCAGGGATACTACCGTAATGGTGTCCTTGAAAAAAAACTGCGAACATTCTACTCTAATAATTCATTAAATACAGAACAATGTTGAAATCAATATATCTCTTAAAAAGGATTTCACAATTTCATGGTTTTATATCCCGCGTGTACATTAACTTCGAAAGGCGATTGTTCATATTTTAGCGAACACGGTGTACTTTGTTAATTTTGGGGAAAAAAAAGTACTTTTTTCTGATTGACTTTTAATTTTGGTTTTTAATAGTAGACATGTCAATGAACACTTTCAAGAAAAAAAATTCATTCTCGTTGTTAAAACTTCATTTTTTTGCATTTTTTTTCGGAATCAGAAAATTAGCACTGCAATATATATTTTCACCATCCTCATTTCCTTTCCCGACGTACCGTTGCAATTTGGTCTGTTAAAACCTATTCCGAGCACTCCGGCATAAACCAAAAGCATGTATAGATCAGAAATTTAATCTGGAATGCATGGATACATACATTTGAAATATATGTTTTGAAATAATGGAATTATTTCATTTTTTGTGTCCCAGTCGCGTCTGTAAATGTATATGCGTTATGCCGTCTTTGAGTCCGTGGGTCATGTAAGTTAATTTTGGGAAAAAAAAAGTACTTGTCTCCGATTTCATTAACATTTTGCATATGGACAGAGGAAAGATTTATCTATGCGTACATGCATTTGTTTTTATTCTCGCTTCTAAAATGACGAAATAAATCGATTTTGATTTAAAAGCGCATTTTTGGCAATTTAAACCTTAAAACAACCTAAATTCATCCCTTTGAAAAATACCTTTAACTATTAATGGGAATTACACAAAGTGTACACCAATTATGTTCAACCAATGTAGTTAGTGAATATTATTACTTTAACAACGATCTTCGATTGTTTTTTGTCATAATCACAGTTTATAAATAAGAGGTGAATAAATCTGACCAGTGACAATTTTCCCAATAATGTCATTTTGTTATCGATTTTATCACGTGACCTTGTTTGATAAATATTCCTACGCCATAGGGCTGGCGTTCCTACTGGTAGTGCCCTTAATGGTTCATTCTCTTGTTGCTCTGGCTTCTGCCAAGTCATTGAGTACCTTCGTTGTGACTTTCTAGGCTATTGTGTTTTGTATTATATATACACGAGCATTTTTGTGTTTTACTTATATTACCTATTGATGCTGCCTTGTTGGTTAGAGATTAGATCATGGCGGGTATTTCTTTATTTACACTGTCCTGTTTTAATGGGATGACAGTAGGGTAAGTGTGAGGTTTGGTGCACCCTAAAACCGGTTTAAACCCCCAGTGGCCTACTTTGCCACTGACCGTTCCAAGGCGGTAGCCCTATTGTCAACCCTTTTGTGTTTCTGATGTCGTTTGCATTTATTATTACCTTTGCCTTCTTGTTTGTCTGTTTGCGCGTTTGTTTCTGTGTTTTGTGGTTGACTGTCCTCCTTGAATGCTACTTTCCCTGTCCGATCTTTTTATATTTATTTTTACCACAGTATCACCATTTAAACAAACTTGGTAGAGGACCATACGCTTATGCTACGTGCAAAATATCATTTTTAAAGGCTTTTCTATATAACGCAATGTAATAGTGTTACCCAAAGGGCAGGCCCAAACTTGAATCAAGGGTCACCATTTGAAAAACAAATTGTAGAGTGCAATAAACTTATGTTACATGCGAGGTATAAAAGTATAAGACGTCTAGCTGTTTAGTTTCAGAGAAGAACAGTTTTTATAGACATTTCTATATAACTCTATGTAACACTGTAACCCCAGGAGCGGTCAAATTTGACCCTAGGGTTACCATTTGAACCAACATGGTCGATAACCATACGTATATGCTACATGCAACATATAAGACGTCTAGCTCTTGTAGTTCCAGAGAAGATTGTTTTTAAAAATGTTTCTATATAACATATATAATGTAAATATGTGACCCATAGGGTTGGGCCAAATATAAACCAAGAGTCACCATGTTAACAAATTTGTTAGAGTGCCATACACATATACTACATGCAACATATGAGACGTCTAGCTCTTGGAGTTTTAGAAAAAAAAAAGAAAAAAAAGATTGTCCTATATAACTCTATATTAATATGTTGACCCTGGGGCGGGACCAAATAGGACGGGTCTAAATATGATCCCAGCGTAGCCATTTTAACAAATGTTGTAGCGGACCAAACGCTTATGCCATATTCAAAATACTAGAAATTTAGCGCTTATTGTTTTATAGAAAACTATATTTTTTTTTACAGAAACCTGATTTTTATTTAAAAGGGGAAGATAACTCTAATAACAGGAATCAGCTACCCTGTTGGCACTGCTATCATGGATATTTTGTTTCTCCGCATTATACTGAACCAGTAAAATTTTTCCACCTGAGATGGTAACGAAAAAGTGTCTGGCGCATGGCCTAACACGTGTGCTAACATGACAGATTGCAACAGCTGAGCAACTCGTACTAGTCGCGCAACGGCCTTTCTTACGTAATCGTGGGACGGAGCTAAGAAAGTACTATCATAGATTAATTACTTGCATATATGCATGTTTATATCAGTAATATATCCACTTTGATATATTAACATCGCTATCACTTGTGATTGGAATATAGCGAGATATACCATGGTTAACGTGTTTGAAACAATACTATTTATCTATCTTCATTAGTACAACCCTTTAAGACAATGAAATACATAAAGATACACGATTGCATACACAGCTAGTACGACCCTATAAGACAGCGATTTACCCATACATACGATACAGGCGTATACGAATCTTTCATGGGTATTCGGTAAAGATCGGGAAGTCCAACCCGAGGTGCAATTGTTTTTATCGGAACCGAGGCTCTGCAGCAATAACATAACAACAATGGTCATTATGAATAACGACAATGGTAATTATGAATAACGACAATGGTAATTATGAATAACAAAAATGGTAATAATGAATAACGACAATGATAAATATGAATAACAAAAATTGGTAATTATGAATAACGACAATGATAATTATGAATAATGACAATGGTAATAATGAATAATGACAATGCTAATTATCAATAATGGTAATTATGAATAACAGCAATTGTGATCTGAACCGGATACCCATGATTGATTATTTTTCTTGCATGTCATTGATATTTTGTGCGTTGCCGTCGCAATTACTAACGTTTTGCATGTTTATTTACACAATGACGTCATGCAGCTGTCAATGCTGATATCAGCGCGTGACTTTTATCTTCCCCCATGTGTAAGATCAGGCTTTCCATCATCCATGCAAGAAAGCATTATCAGCTACATGTAATACGACTCTTTAAGAAAATGTCATACGTAAAGTTATTGATTGCATCAACTTCTAGAACAACCCTATCAGAAAATGATATACATAAAAGTACATTATTGCATCAAATGCTAGTACGATCCTATAAGACAATGGCATACATAAAGATACATCATTGCATCAAATGCTAGTACGATCCTATAATACAATGACAAACATAAAGATACATGCTTGCATCAACTGCTAGTACGATCCTATAATACAATGACATACATAAAGATACCTGCTTGCATCAACTGCTAGTACAACCCTATCAGAAAATTAAATACATAAAAGTACATTATTACATCAAATGCTAGTACGACCCTATAATACAATGACAAACATAAAGATACATCATTGCATCAAGTGCTAGTACGATCCTATAAGACAATGACATACATAAAGATACATGTTTGCATCAGCTGCTAGTACGACCCGTTTCGACAGTGACATGCATGCTAACATCAATTACATGTTACAATGAAAGCATATTTCTGCTTTCTGGGAATTCTTTTATGATTTTACGAATTTTCGCAAGCATTACCTTTTTCTGTCAAAGTGATGAAAATCTGTAAATCAATTATGAAGAAATTGTCTTTCTGTGTCGCCTTTTCGAAGAAAAATGCGATATAGGGATCACTTTGTCGTCGGCCAGCCTGTCCGTCAGTCTGTCCGTCAGTCCGTCTCTGGCTATAACTTTATCATTTCTTGATATTTCTTCATCAAACTTTCAATATATACTCATCATGACAACAACGACACGACCATACTAAAATATGAAGGTCAAGGTCACACTGAAGGCCATTATATGGGTTAAATTCTCAGTTTTTTCTTCACGAAAACTTAAACGTTGGCTATAACTTTCTCATTTCTTAATATTTCTTCACCAAACTTTCAAATATACTCGTCATGACAACACCGACATGACCATATTAAAATATAAAGATCAAGGTCACACTGAAGGTATTTAACTCGTTTTTTTCTTCACGAAATTTTAACGTTGCCTATAACTTTCTCATTTCTTGATATTTCTTTATTAAACTTTCAGTATATACTCATCATGACAACTTCGACATGATCGTACTAAAATATAAAGGTCAAGGTCACACTGAAGGTCATTATATGGGTTAAATACTCATTTTCTTCACAAAAAACTTAACGTTGGTTTTAACTTTCTCATTTCTTGATATTTCTTCATCAGACTTTCAATATATACTCGCCATGACAACATCGACATGACCATACTAAAATATAAAAGTCAAGGTCACACTGAATGTCATTATATGGGTGAATTACTCTGTTTTGCTTCAAGAAAACTTAACGTTGGCTATAACTTTCTCAATTATTTCTATTTCTTCATCAATCTGTCAATAGATACTTGTCATGACAACATCGACAGTGCCATACTAAAATATAAAGGTCAAGGGAACACTGAAGGTCATTGTATGGGTAAAATACTCTTTTTACTATTTTACTATTTTTTCTTCACGAAAACTTAGTCAGGCCAGTTTGTCAAGGTCATTTATCTAGGTCCAAAAAAACTTGTTATACTGACAAAGCGCTGAAAGGCGACACAGTGTTTCGCGGAACACCAATCTAGTTTCGTTTAAAATATAGCTTTGTTTATAGAGTCAATATATTATAAGAATATATTTAAACCGTAAAAGCGATTACAGTTACAATTTCTACTTACTTTTAAGATAACCCATGTCACCCAAGTCCTTGCCAAAATGGTGGTTCTTGCTACGGAACGTCGACGACTCCATTCTACTATTGTTTCTGCCAAAAGGAGTACTCCGGGAGTGCATGTGAAAGTAAGAATATACTTTATTGAATCTACTAAATGCATTTATTATTTAGCGATAATGAAATAAGCAGACACAGCCATTTTAAAGAGACACACGGCAATCTTGAAGTATTTATCAAGCAGTGAATATTGCGTCTCGGTTTATTTATCCCATATCATTTTGACTTTAAACTTATTTGCATATAATTAAATAATTGTTTGAATTTTCATTTGTTCGTCTTATTCTACACAGCTTTAAATATATTGTTGGTGCACTTTAATCAACAGTTAATAATATGCAAAAACAATTTGTTTTATACTATTCTTATAATTAATATTAATGATTGAACAAATGCAATTTATGCAGAAAAAATAACGGGAAGCCATTGTCGTTTGTCCCTTTAAACAGAGTTTTTGCAAACATAAATAATTAACACAGCATAATGCAGCATTGCAGATGTGATTGATTATCTAACATATTGCGACTTTTATTTATAAGATCCCGTGACGACTACAGCAGCACCAGCAGCTACGAGTACAACGACTCCAAGACCAACTACCACTACAGTCGCTGTTGCTACTACAACTTACGCATCACCGTTGTGTGAGTTGCGGTATTTTTTTGCTATGAGTGGGTTTCGTTGCCATAACGGTTCGTAAATGAAATATGTGTTATTATGGAATCTCTATAACGTATTACTGAAATAAGTGTATCTTGTCATCTCACTGGTTTAGATGCTCTTGGGAAATGTTTACTGGGAATGTAAGTTATCCTTATTTGAAATAGTCCCAGATATAAATGACGACATTGCATAGATATTTATTTCATATAACAGATGAGGATTTGTATTTTTGTTTAACGGCTCACAAATAAGTTATATACGTTCATTGCGAGTCGCGGCTGAAAAAGTAAGGATGGATACAGGAATCTGGCAACTGTGTCTTATCCTTACCATCGAAAACATTCCTATGTTTCTTTAATATGCTAAAGGGATACACGGCTTCGTCCGGTTTACATCCCATCCGATAGAAGAGACTAACGGAAGTGTCTTACATAAGGCCACATTGAAGAAGAGTCCCGAATCCTTTATATCCGAATTCAAAGTCGGCAAGGTCTGTTCACATGTTAAGCTCTATTCTTACTCAGAAGTAGTACTACATTCACTGGATACATGTACTTAAGAGGTTGTCAATTTCTGCTGAAGAATGCAGATGAAAACATACTACAGCAGACGTTCCTGGCATATGAGTAGATGTCATGGACCTTGACTTTTATATTTTAGTATGGTCATGTCGATGTTGTCATGGCGAGTATATATTGAAAGTCTGATGAAGAAATATCAAGAAATGAGAAAGTTAAAACCAACGTTAAGTTTTTGTGAAGAAAATGAGTATTTAACCCATATAATGACCTTCAGTGTGACCTTGACCTTTATATTTTAGTACGGTCATGTCGAAGTTGTTATGATGAGTATATACTGAAAGTTTAATAAAGAAATATCAAGAAATGAGAAAGTTATAGGCAACGTTAAGTTTTCGTGAAGAAAAAAAACGAGTTAAATACCTTCAGTGTGACCTTGATCTTTATATTTTAGTATGGTCATGTCGGTGTTGTCATGACGAGTATATTTGAAAGTTTGGTGAAGAAATATTAAGAAATGAGAAAGTTATAGCCAACGTTTAAGTTTTCGTGAAGAAATAAACGATCCTGGCATATGAGTAGATGTCATGGAAGCTAAGATTACCCCTACTATTTGCAATTTGGAGCCCTACTCTATCCTTACATTTTGCTTGAGTGCACTTGAAAGAAAGCACCCCAGGGGTCACATGTTTTACATAGACTTATATAAGAAAAAATGAAAACAATGTTTTCTCTGAAAACACAAGGTATATATCTCTTATATCCTGATGTTCAAGAAAACGCACCATTATCTCCATATGTTCATATTGTTGGATTATTCGCAAACATATTAGTTCAGCAGTTTTAATCCAAATCTGGAATAAAACTGCTAAAGCAATATTTTTTTATTTTTTAAGTATTGAATCTTAATGCATAATTTGTCTTACATGTTTATTTGTAGGCTTTTATGACAAGCAGTTACGCAGTTATTTACCTTTTCATTTAACATTGCTTACTATTGACGATCGTAAAAATAAAACGGCTTCACTAAATTTCAAGCTGCATTAATCTGCCTTGGAATAAATTGCAGTTGGTTTTACTGGACTTTTATTGTTTGACTTCTGACAGTATTATGCAATGAATGTTTCCGAGAAAATGATTTCTTTTTGCGATGTAACTGAAGAAACCCAGAAATTCACGTGCACAACAACAATGTGGAATGCACTATATTTAGATATGCACGTAAACATGTTATGTGTCGACTCGTTATATGGATTATATATTCTAACTTTTAAAACAAATTGTATTGTGGTGTGTTTCCATTAACTTGAGTATATATTACATGCAGCATAAGCTGGTACTCTACCAAGTTTGTTCAAATGATGACTCTGGGTTAAAATCTGGCACAGGCGGGGTAACAGCTTTACATAGAGAAACTCCTTTAACAATATTCTTCTCTGAAAATACATGCGCTAGCGGTCTAATATTTTGCATGTACCATTAATAGGTTTATGATCCTCTATGACGGTTGCTCAGATCGAGACCATGGGGTCAAATTTGGTCCCACCTCGTGGGTTACGTGATTTACATATATAGGGAAATTTTTTAAACGATTTTCTTCTCTGAAACCACAATTATCCACTTACTGAGCATAAACAGAAGGATACAACCATCCAACTAGCATCGGCTCCACTGGTTACTAAGCCCCTGTGTCATAACTAATGTCGGAAATCTTAGAGAACCCCCACCCTATAACCATATATACACGTTTACCGGACATGAACATAATTGCCGCGGGATTTAGTCAAAATCCCAGGGGACATTACTCATTGGTTATAATATTATGTTTCACATTAAATTAACCTAACTGTTGTGGCCCGTTTAGGCAAAGCGATACAGCGCCTCACGGGCTTTTTGTTGGGTCTCTTGTTATTTCGATGTAAATGTAGGGTGGGCCTGAAATGTTAATTTCTTGCTAGGTCTCTTGTTATTTCGATGTAAGTGTAGGGTGGGCCTGAAATGTTAATTTCTTGCTAGGTCTCTTGTTATTTCGATGTAAATGTAGGGTGGGCCTGAAATGTTAATTTCTTGCTAGGTCTCATCTTATTTCGATGTAAATGTAGGGTGGGCCTGAAATGTTAATTCAAGTTGGGTCTCTTGTTATTTCGATGTAAATGTAGGGTGGGCCTGAAATGGTAATTCTTGTTGGCACCATATACCATATTGTTTGTGTAGGTGCCGTAAAACCAAATTCGACTGAAATCTTTCAAATATTCTGTTATATCTATCAACCTTTAACAATAAAGTACAGTATACTCGATCTAACATGATCTTTTTTTTCCTTTTTAATAGATTACAACCACTGTGATAAACTTCAAACCATTACCGACTTAGCCATGCTGAGTTCCTCAACCAACGACAGCGCTTCGGTATGTCCATCCGGCGAACACAAGACCCCGGAGGCATTTGTGCTGAATCATTGTAACGTGACGCTACCAATTGCCTGGGGGCATCGAGGAGTAAATGTTAGTTTATTGATCTGAATTACCGTGTCAAACACGAAAGTGTGTTCTTTTATCTTTGGAAATATTCAAGAAGTTGTAATGAAAAATTTAGTCATACGAGTTTTAATATATACTCGGTAAAAAAAGTTTTGGACCAGGGTATATAAAGTCATATAAAACTAAAACTAGCGGAAAAAATTTAAGTATCTTTTTTTAGTAACCAAGGTCTACCCTATCCGGTTAATTTGGTACCAAAAACATTAAATTCCAAACAATATTTGATTTTAAAAAAAATATCGCGAACACACAAAGGGTCTGTAAAAAATGTTGCAAAGTCCATACAAAGTAACAGTTACGGACACATTCGAGTAACCAATAAAAAGATTATTATTTTTTCGCAAACTTTCACTGTAAACTATATTTATTGTTGATTGTTGATCTATTGTGAATTATCAACTGAGCTAATAAGGGTTATGGTCGAATGTCATGGTTCAGCGATCATTGTACGGGTTCGAACACTGCCATGGTCCAAAACGTCTTTTACAGAGTATATATAAATAAAGTAGCGATATTTTTGTATGAAAAGTTCCTTCACTAACAGAGTTTGAGTTCCTCAAAGTAAAAAGCACGGAGTTGAATCAATGCATTTTGAAGATAATAGTCATCTGGTTAACTGTTGATATTCTGGAATTTCTCATGAATCTCAAACTTTGAACTTGTTCTCAAACATAATGTATTGATGTTTGTACAAATTTATAACTTACATTTGTACAACAATGTTTGTCTGTTTGTGTTTTTGTCATTTTCAACACATATGACGGTCGATTTGTTTGTGGTGGAGGCAGATCACCAATTTTCCTGGGTAGAACCAGTACTGTACACCTCCCGCCACCTGTTAGAATCGACACTGAGAGGTTAAGGTTTACAACGCAACGTCGTTAACCATTCGGCCACGGAGGCATTTGTACAGCAATGAAATGAATGAATGAATGAATGAATGAATGAAAGTCTTTATTTACAGAGGGTAACCCAATTAGTATAAACTAATCCTCCTTGGGGCCCTCTAAAGCAATATTTACATACATACAGATACATAATTATATAGCAATATAACAATCAGCATAACAAATTCAAAGTTAGCATTATTCATAAACATGATCAACATGATAACAATGTTACACAACAACATAATACATACATATGGCGGCAGAGGTTTAACTTACAGACTTACATATGGCCATATTTACAATTTTAGCTTTATGACTGTTGATTCGAATTTATCCACTTAGTATAATTTACTGTGAAACTTTTAATACTTTCGCTCTGTCTTATTTCATTTGGAATGTTATTCCATACTTTTACCCCAGAGTAAGACATACTCCCTTTAAAAAGTTCTATATTTGGTTTGGGTATTAAAAAATCCGATTTATTTGAAGAACGTAAATGATTTGGACGCCTGACATTGTAATTGAACATATTTTGAATATATGACGGGACTGCATTTTGCGATACCCTGTACATAAATTTGGCTTTATGAAGTGAAACCCTCTGTTCAATATTAAGAGAATTAATTATATTTAAAGCCTCGCTTAAAGTGGTATATTGTTCACCTAGAATGATACGACATGCTCTTCGTTGTAATCGCACTAAAACCTGGATATTTGATTGTTTTGTACTACCCCAAATGATACTACAATAGTCAAGATGTGGTTGGACATAGGCTTTGTAAAACATTATTCTATAATTAACAGGAATAAATACTTTAATTCTTGATAATAGCCACAAATTACTAGATATTTTCTTCCTAAGAAATTTTATATGCGTATCCCATTTAAGGTTTTCATTTATATATATGCCAAGAATTTTATCACCTGTTGTGATTTCCAGATTTAAGTCTTTATATTTCAAATTTAGAGGTTGATTAACTAATCTTGTCCTTTTCTGGGGTGTCGTTATCAATATTACTTTTGTTTTTGAAGCATTTAATACCATACCATTGTTTAGACACCATGTACTGACGTTATTCAAAGCAGCTTGTAAATTCATTTCAACTTCTAATTTAGATTTATTTATGTCATATATTGTAGTATCATCTGCATACATATCAACGTTTGAAACATTATCCTGTACATACATAGGCAAGTCATTTATGAATAAAATAAATAAAAGAGGCCCTAGAATAGACCCTTGCGGGACCCCGCATTTAGTAATTTGCTTATCAGAGAGAACACCGTTTAAGTTCACCGCTTGAGTTCTATTTGTAAGATAAGACTTGAACCATTTAATAGTATTATCTCCACATTTGTAAATTTGTAATTTTTTTAATAGTATTTCGTGGGAACATAAATCGAATGCTTTAGAAAAATCTAACATAACAACGCCTACAAATTCTCCATCATTTAAAGCTGTTAACCATTTATCTATCATACATACTAATGCTGTTTCGCAGCTATGTTTTTTTCTAAACCCACTTTGGGATTTACATAATAATTTATAATGATTAAGGTAATTAACAAATGAATCATGCACATGTTTTTCAATCAATTTTGAAAGAGTAGGTAAAATTGATGAATGTAACATTAACATTCGTATTGAGGTTGATTATACAAATGTGAGTGTTCACGTCCTTTTTTCTGACTCCGTAAACATACGTGGATTCAGACTGTTTCGGCTGGGGTACCCACTTATACGACACATTTTTTTATATATATTTTTTTTTTTTAAATCTCAAGTGGGTCCGGACCACTATCTCCCCTACCGTTTACCCCATTACTAAGACTATTTGTTAATACAGGAAACGTTACAAACAATATTGGCTTAAGATCGTAATAAACGGTTTCGCATGGAGAAGTCGCCAGAATAATGTTTTGGATATTACGTTTTTAAAGTTTCAAAGCAAATATGTATCTGTTTCTACTTTTGTTCTATAATTTACCTAATTTTAAATGTATTTTACAGGTGATGTCATCTTGCGTAAACCTCCCCCTTTACACACCAGTTTCGGTTTTTGCCCAAGCTGTTTATATACCCGGGTCCTCGTGTGGTGTATTTCTGGGTTGCATTGCAAATGGTTTCAAGGTAAGGAGCAAAACAACTTAATATAATTATTATTTAATAGCATTTTGCTAAAATGGCAATTTTGTCCAAATTTTGATATTGTTTCATTTAAGAAAGAGTTTTAACTCATCGTAAAGAACGTGTGATCCAACTGGTATGCATACATGTACGTGTGTTATGGTTTTATACATTAATGATAGTACACTTCGGGGATGGGTTGGGGTGCTATGTTACATGGTATAATGCATGTCAAAATAAACACCAATACCACTGATTGTGTTTGTAATCTTGCAGTTGGGTGGGTGCCAGTTCATTTTTAACTTATAGGTATAAGTTATGTTCCTTAACTATTGGATTGGGTGTAGTAGTTTGCATTCGTAACGACTCTAACAATAAAAAGTAGCTATTTAACTGTATTAACGTTACTTAGGATTGCCGTTTCTGTCAATTTTTGGTTTGGTAAAAACAAATTGATATTATTATATGCAAACAATTTAATATAATATAATATAATATAATATAATATAATATAATATAATATATAATATAATATAATATAATATATATAATATAATATAATATAATATAATATAATATAATATAATGTCATGTCATGTCATGTCATGTCAGGTAATGTAATGTAATGCAAGGTAATGTAATGTAATGTAATGTAATGCAATGCAATGCAATGCAAGGCAATGTAATGTAATGTTTGTTTTTTGTTTGTATAGTGTTTTTCGTCATTTTCAACACATGTAAGATTATATAGGTTATATAGGACGGTAATTTTTTATGGTGGAGGCAGACCACCCATTTTTCTAAGTAGAACCAGTACTGTACACCTCCCGCCATCCGTAAGAATCGATACTTCCTCACTTACAAGTCGAGCTCCCAGTGGGATTCGAACCCGCATCGGTGAGAGGCGAAGGTTTACAACGCATCGTCGTTAACCATTCGGCTAATGTAATGTAATGTAACGTACCATAGCATAACATAACATACCATAATATGTAATGTAATGTAATGTAATGTAATGTAATGTAATGTAATGTAATGTAATGCCATGCCATGCAATGCAATGCAATGCAATGTAACGTAATGTAATGTAATGTCATGTCAAGTCACACTGCTCCACACCACATCATACCACCGCGCCACACCACGCCACGCCACGCCACGCAATACCCCATAGCACGCACCATACCATACCATACCATACCATACCATACCATACCATACCATACCATACCATACCATACCATAACATACCATACCATACCATACCATACCATTTACCATTTACCATACCATACAATACCATATCATACCATACCATACCATACCATACCATACCATACCATACCATACCATACCATACCATACCATACCACATACTAATATAATATAATATAATATAATATAATATAAAATATCATATCACATCATATAATATATAAACAATATTTGTTTTGTAGCATGTCCATTTCAGCTGTCTGTCATACTCTAACTTCCGGTAACTAGTGTGGCAGGTGTTTTTTTCAATTAAATGTTTTACAGCTGTACAAATACAAAGGAAGTGTCAGTGACCATGCTACACATATTTCAATAATGCTGTTTGTGAAAGGTCATATTCATTGCAAAACATGTTGCTCCTTCAAAATTTAGAAACTCTGCCCAAAAATGGCCTTAATGTGTTGCGATACATATACACTAAGACACTGTTTAATGTATGTTAAAGCTAATTGAAGTTAATAATTTCTAATTGGCTCCTGTTCCAATAACAAGACGTTTACATGGGAAAATTCCTATAAAAAGGAATCTTGGCTGTACAATATTTATCAACCATCCAGTTTTCAAACTAAGGTATTCTTATTCAGCACTAAAATTCCAGTTCCAGTGATATATACATTAACCAAGTATTATCAACATGGTTATGTAAATGTTGATTTCGTTTTGGCTGATACATGCACTTTTGTATTTTGTATTTCATTACAGATTGCAATTCAGCGATGCAGTCACTCACCGGTAATTGAACTCTTGCAAATCGGCGGAGGTCTCACCGACGATCCCAACAACTATTTTACCATTCAATAGACAGAGACAAGACTCCGCAGTAGTTTCGATAGTCATAACACTCAGTGTATATGTGCATATGATACTGTTTGGTTAAAACGCACACATATATAAATATGTATGTAAAACAATGCAATACAATAGTTAAACCAGTTTGCTTAAGTAATTATTTTCTATTATTCATTATCCTTTGCTCTGGTAGTTTGTGTCGTCCGTCTGGCCATCCGTCGTTAACCTTTGCCTTGTGAGCACTCTAACCTTTTTATTTTTCATCCGATATTAACCAGACTTATATAGTAGTTATATATCCATAAGATCTCGGACGAGGTTTTCTTGAACCAGCCAGATTCGATCGCTAACAGCTGAGTTATATGCCCTTTTGCAAAAATGCATAATTTTGTCTTGTACATGTAGGCACTCTAGACTCTTCATTTGTTATCTGATCTTAACCAAACTTACATAGTAGTTATATATCCATAAGATATCGGACGAGTTATTGAACCAGCCAGATCAAACCATTTACACCGGCGTTGTGGCCCTTGATTTTCTGGTTTATGCTATAATGTCACGGTGGCATCGTTAACACGATAGGGCCTGAATGTTTCATCGGATCTTTTCCAAACTTTACCAGATTAATAAATGCTAGGAAAATTTCGAAAATCACCCAGTTCAAAACAGTAATACCGGAGTTATGGCCCTTGATTTAGTTAAAAATACTGTATTTTGCCTCATTAAAACGATAGGGCCTTTATTTCGCCAGATTTCAACACCTTGCAGGGCTGATTAGTACAAAGCCTTGTTGTGCATATCGTCACCGTGTGCCGGTTGAATGATCTGGTGGAGTTATGGCCCTTTAAAGGTTTTAATACACTAACTTTGTCCGGACTATTTATCCTGACCCCACTTGCCGGATTTCAACGCAAACATTTTAGGGGTGATCAGTAGCAGGCCTAACTGGGGATATCGTCGCCGTGTTCCGATTGAAAGCATTTTGGTGGAGTTATGGCCTTTAAAGGTCAGCAGAGCGACAAGGCCCTCTGGGGCCTCTTATTATGTATTATTATGTAAATTTCTAATAAGAAATGGATTCAATATTGGAGATATAACGAAACAAACTAGTCTTCAGGTCTACTGGTCAATGACCAAGAGACCTAATGCAATGTCGCGTTGTCCGTCGTTAACTTTCGTCTTTTGTTCACTAGACCGTCAATACCACATGGAGGACTTATGTCTACATTCACGGGAACACTTCTCTCACTGTTTAGTCAGTTCAAAATCAAATTCAGCATCCGTTGAAATCAAAGATGGATGCACCAGCTAAAGATTGAAATGGATGCACCAGCTAAAGATTGAATATTCTACGATATCGTTAACTTTAGTCTGTGCAAACAGGGGTGTATCCATGAGTTCACAGTATCTGCTAACTAGCATAACAAGTTGACATGTTAAATTTGATTTCACGGAAATGCTCGGGTACTGTTGACATCATATATCTGTAATGAACATACTACCGCTTGAGGGAAACAAACAATAACATTTACAAACAAGAGGTCAATGACCTTGAAGCTCTACTGATTGATTTTGATTTCAGGAAGTAGTCGCTACAGACTTGTTTTTTGAAAATCTATTTTTAACCGTGGCGGCCATCTTGAATTTCCGGCCGACCTGAAATTTTGCTAAGATCAATAAGACATTAAGAGCAACATTCCTGTGAAGTTTCATGAAAATCCGTCAGGTAGTTTCAAAGAAGTAGTCGCTACAAGTTTTCATTATATAACTCTATGTAAACAAAGCAGGCATGTTTAAGGTCAAATCAAAACGATTTTCGACAAGGACCAACATCATGTCATACTGATCATTTTAGAAAAAGTCCCATATCAATATCTCTTATTGTTTTGAAGAAGTAGTCGCTACAAACTTATTTATTTTAAATCTATTTTTAGCTGTGGCGGCCATCTTGAATTTCCGGCCGACCTGAAATTTTTCTAGGATCAACTAGACATCAAGAGCAACATTCCTGTGAAGTTTCATGAACATCCGTCAAGTAGTTTCAGAGGAGTAGTCGCTACAAGTTTTTACTATATAACTCTATGTAACCAAAGATGGCCACTGGCAGCCATGTTTAACGTCGAATCAAAATAATTTTCCACAAGGATCTACATCATGTCATACTGATCATTTTAGAAAAAGTCCCATATCAATATCATTTATAGTTTTCAAGAAGTAGTCGCTACAAACTTATTTTTTAAAAATCTATTTTTAGCTGTGACGGCCATCTTGAATTTCCGGCCGACCTGAAATTTTGATAGGATCAATTAGACATCAAGAGCAACATTCCTGTAAAGTTTCATGACAATCCGCCAAGTAGTTTCAGAGGAGTAGTCGCTACAAGTTTTTACTATATAACTCTATGTAAACAAAGATGGCCGCTGGCAGCCATGTTTAACGTTGAATCAAAACGATTTTTGACTAGGATCAACATCATGTAATGCTGATCATTTTAGAAAAAGTCCCATATCAATATCACTTATAGTTTTCAAGAAGTAGTCGCTATAAACTTATTTTTTAAAAATCTATTTTTAGCTGTGACGGCCATCTTGAATTTCCGGCCGACCTGAAATTTTTCTAGGATCAATTAGACATCAAGAGCAACATTCCTGTAAAGTTTCATGACAATCCGCCAAGTAGTTTCAGAGAAGAAGTCGCTACAAGTTTTTACTATATAACTCTATGTAAACAAAGATGGCCGCTGGCAGCCATGTTTAACGTTGAATCAAAACGATTTTTGACTAGGATCAACATCATGTCATGCTGATCATTTTAGAAAAAGTCCCATATCAATATCACTTATAGTTTTCAAGAAGAAGTCGCTACAAACATGTATTTTAAAACTCTATTTTTAGCTTTGGCGGCCATCTTGGATTTCACATCAACATGAATGTTTGCTAGGATCAACTAGACTTTATGGGCAACATTTCTGTAAAGTTTCATGAATATCCATCCAGTAGTTTCAGCTGTGAAGTCGCTACAAATAAAAGTTTACGGACAGACGGACAGACGGACGGACGGACGGACGGACGGACGCCGGACGCCGCACCACGGCATAAGCTCTGCTGATCTCTGATCAGTAGAGCTAAAAAGTAAATTTTTGTGATCAATGTCACATTATGGATTAATGGACATTATTTTTTAAACTGGAAAGTCAAGTCAACGACGTTTGAACGCAATATGATTGCAACGCGACACAATGAGCTGGCTTATTTTAAAACGTGTTCAGCTTGTTATGCCGGCAGCACGATATCGGTGGTGCATATTGTGTCGCCGTTGTCCGTTAATACGTCACACCTTTGTTAAGGTTTATAATAAGGTCAGTTTCTAAAACAAAAAAAGGCATACACTCGTCATATAGGTACATATACACTAGAACAGTTGAACAGTTGATCAACATGACAAAACGTGACGAACTTTTATACAATTCAGCGATTCCGGTAATGTTTCACATAAGGTCCTTTTCCAAATCGACGAAAACCCTGCACTCTTCAAAACTTCACACGCACGCACGCACACAAACACACACATATATTAAATGGCACCTATATAATCGGCGTTTCAAAGACGGAAGAGAGTGATAGCTTGGTGTTTTGCTAAATTGTCATTGTCATTTTTTCACTAAGCAGTTTAGTAACTGTTACTTGTTTTGCTTGTGTTTTATGTAATTATTATACGGTGACGGATATGACATCAACAGTCAACGTGCAATATGCACTGAAGCCAATGTAGTAGCATACGAAATGGCATGGTGATGTATGACATGATGAGCATTTGTTTATATTTCAAAAAAGAGCTTAATTTGGACTGCCCCGCTCTAGTCTTAATGGGTTACTATGTCGACGTATACAATGCCTTTATATAATTTTAATTATAAACTGATATCAACTATAAAGGATGCATGTATGTTCACTGAAACATGTTCACGGAACTTATGTATTTAAAATAGAATCAAAACCAGAGCAAAAACGATGAGGGACCTATCGCAAATATTGGCACTTCGCTGTCATGTACACATCATATTCAACCACTTTGTCAAAAACAAATACCTCCTTGAAGTTCAGCAAAGAATAAGAAGGCAAAGAAATATATTAACAATTATGAAAACTGTAGCTGTAATTTTCTTTTTGATAAATTTGACCTTTTGACCTTGAACTTTGTACGCAAGAGTCAGATCCAGAAATTTGAAACATATGTTGTAATCTAATCATTCTAGGTAACCACTTTTCCAAACATGAACACCATCCTTCATCTGAACTAGGAGGCGTTTAGGCTACAAGGAAACAATACAAATGCATGCTGATCACGTATGACCACAAGTCTACTCCCCCGCGTATATGAATCGCAAAATTTGTTCCGTAATGTATGCGCATAGTATTACAAATTCAAAGTAAGGAGTTGCATTTAAAATATTGCAAACTGTGGCTTTAATGCTTATTTTGTAGTGAACTTGACCCAAGACAGTCCAAGCGTATTGCAGTATTTGCAGTTGCACTGGTATAACTCTTTGACAAATTCTTATCTTTGCACTAAGCAAATGCTAATATAGCTGACCCATTTTAAAGCTAAATCAGTATAGATAGGCACATTAGTCGTAACCTTGGCAGTGACAACAACATGATGGGTAAGAATTTTACTACAACTACTACTACTACCACTACTACTACTACTACGACGACGACGACGGGACGACTACTACTACTACTACTACTACTACTACTACTACTACTACTACTGATGCTGCTACTGCCACCACCAACACTACCACCATCATCACCACATAACATATAATTAACATAAAATAATCCAAAATTGTGGCTACTGTTAGTGCTTACATAGCATAACACTAATTAATCTTCTTTAATTCTAACTACTTCTTGTATTCCTCCTCCTCCTCCTCCTCCTCCTCCTCCTTCTACGCCTACTACTTTAACTTCAACAACAACAACTACTACTACTACGAACACTACTACTGCTAACAAATACCACTATTTTTACAACTACTGCAAAACAACAACTACCACAATAACAATTACTACTAATACTACTACAACTACTACTACTAATACTACTACTACTGATGCTGCTACTGCCACCACTAACACTACCACCATCACCACCACATAACATATAATTAACATAAAATAATCCTAAATTGTGGCTACTGTAAGTACTTATATAGCATAACACTAATTAATTTTCTTTAATTCTAACTACTTCTTGTATTCTTCCCCTTCTCCTCCTCCTCTACCTCCTCCTCCTCATCTCCCTCCTCCTCCTCCTCCTCCTCCTCCTCCTCCTCCTCCTCCTCCTTCTCCTCCTCCTCCTCCTCCTCCTCCTCCTCCTCCTCCTCCTCCTCCTCCTCCTCCTCCTCCTCCTCCTCCTCCTCCTCCTCCTCCTCCTTCTACTATTACTTCACCTTCAACAACAATAACTACTACTACGAACACTACTACTTCTAACAAATACCACTATTTCTACAACTACTGCAAAACAACAACTACAACAATAACAATTACTACTACTACTACTTCTACTACTACTACTACTACTACTACTACTACTACTACAATAAATACTACTACTTCTACTTCTACTACTACTACTACTACTACTACTGCTAATACTACTACTACAACAACTATTACTACTACTACTACTACTACTACTACTACTGCTACTACTACTACTGGTATTACTACTACTACTACTACTTCTTCTGCTACTACTACTATTGCTACGACGACTACTAATACTACCACTACTACTTCTACTACTACTTCTACTACTACTACTACTACTACAGCTACGAAGACTACTACTACTACTACTACTACTACTACTACTACTACTGCTACTACTACCACTACCACTACTACTGCTATGACGACATCTACTAGTATTACTACTTCTACTACTACTACCACTACAAAAGCTAATATATAGCTGTTAGATGCAAAGTATGTCTTAATGGTCATAGCTTAAACAAACAACTGAATATATTTCAACGTGTCAACAAATGTGTTTATCATATAACCGGTGCCAAGGGGTTTCTTTGGTATGTTCTTAAGAAATATACTTTGACTTAGCCTCGTCCGTCGGATGGGGACGTAAATCACGCGGTCTGATTTACCTATATAGTTTATATTACTACCATATCATCCCTTATTTGTAAATAGTTTTATCTTTATATATTAAATTAACTTTTAATTACTACTTCATTTCTTCCTCTTTCATCGGTTTTTGCGCACAATATGACCTATTTATGTGTCGACGTGCGGTAAAACACCATTCATTCATTCATTCATTCATTCATTCAAATTCCCGAATATAGGAGTCTATCCTCAGGGCACGTTAAAAAACCATATGAATCAATTCGTCAGTTTGAGTACGGCACGTTTACATATTCCTATGTGTCATTCCTATCTCCCATGGATCTAAATAACATAAGACAATGTGTTAGTGAGCCGTTAAACAACATTCAATTTAAATATAATCTACGTACGCAGAGTAGTAAACTTCCAACAAGTTTTGCTATTTTGTACATTGCAGACTATTCGAAAAACATGCGCATAAACAACTAAAAGAAATGTTATATAAAACAACCAAGCTCTTTTTCGAAGGTGAATAGGTGTGATTAATCTTTTAATATATATAACGTCTTGAGAAAATCTTATCTTTGCACTAGGTATGTGGTGACTGTGATGGTCTATTTTAAAGTTAAGCACATACAACGCACATAGGGCAAACTATTTACAGTGAAAAGATGACAGGTAAGAACTTAAGCAATTATGTTTCTACTTTTCAACTTATATTGGTGCTAGAGCTGCTGATAATACTACTTTTACATCTACAAGCAACAAATACAAGTAAGAGAGAAAAGTAGTAAACTCGGTTTTATTGAGTCTGCTCATGAGAGGTAATATAAGGTGCAACACCTCTCACGCCCGCTAGCACCAGTTTAAACGGTATTCTACTATAAAGCCACAATAGATTGGGCTTGATGATCCCAAAGGACTAGTAAGTAATAAAACTACTGGTTTGTTGTCGGTGCGACTTTTAACAGCACTAATCAAACGCTAGTGTGAATGTCAATAACTATTGAATCGGGGGTGCCTTGGAAGCAACAAAAACAAATAAGAGAGAAACGTAACAGACTAAGTTTTATTGAGTGTTTATGGTAATATAAGGTGCAACACCTATCACTCTCCCTAGTACCGACTTAAGCGTTAGTCTACTTTAAAGCTAGTCAACAAATATTAGCCTTAAATCTGCAGACCCTGTTTTTAAATCGCTTTCTTCTTTGTAACATGTCTTTAGTTATAAATTCATGTTGACTGTGGCTAAATAGGGTATTTAGGTGATCAAATTTAACGCAGGACATCATTTACATGATAGACATCGACCAGTATACATCGTATTTGTTTGCAGGTAGCATAATGATTTACAAGAAAACAATATTTGCTTCTTTCGTGACTCGAACACACGACCTTCTATTTTACAGTTCAATGTGCTTACCACTGAGCTATGACGATTCCCGAGATCATTGTATATTTAGTAACATATATTATGATGCAAAATAATATATTTGAACGACCATCATGATGTATCAGTATATACTGCATCATCTCGCCATCATAACCATGCGTGGTGTAATATTATTTATTATCAATTTCACTAACTTAAAATTCAGTCTCCAGGCTTTAATCTCGATTTTTTTATTTAGTAGATGATAAAAATTAATATACATGTAGATATAAAAATCGAACAGGAAAAGCAGCATTCAAGGACGACAGTCAACCACAAACACACACAGAAACAAAGAACACATTTAAAGATGAATAAAAGGCCAAATAAGACATCACAAATACAAAAGGGTTGACAATAGGGCTACCTCCCTGGGACGGGCAGTCGCAAAAAAGGCCGCTGGGGGTTAAGTTTGTGCGTGTGTGTATGCTTTAGTTATTAAGTAATGATGTTTAGTGTTATCAATGCTACTACATACCAACAAAACTGCAAGATCCCTTGTTCCAATATCGTTTCCAGCCAATTCCTTTTTTATGAAATATATTTGGAATCCTTATGCTATCGATGTTACCTTTACGAAGGCTAGATAAATAATAACATATTTTACGCATCGATTTCTGGCTTATAATCATCTTATACGGGTTCTGTTCAACCCGAGGCTAGAGGGCGTGAGCGGTAGCTAGCATATTTCACTACCGTTCATGAACAGTCTCAATCAAATCGAGACTGCAATATTTTGTATGTGTCGTGTTCGGCCGTTTCCAACGTTCATTATCATACTCTTTTAAAGCAAAGAAAATCACTGCAAATGAAAAATAATACTGAAATGTATACATTTTACATCTTTATATTTATATTTAATCAATTTGCAGTGGTTTTCTTTGCTTTAAAATACATTTTGTCAATATGCCATATATGGTAAAACGGCGCGATGACGTCATCGTTCAAAGATGGCCGCCTCCATTTATGTTCTTTGCAAATTTTCTATAGGTCATATCTCCTTTATTTTTCATGGCATTTTGATAATTCTTTCATCTTTTTTCAAGTTTTTCAGAGCCCTTTAGAAATAGTGCATCAACCCCTTAATGAATTATATTTTTTTGTCATATGCTGTAAAATCAAAAGGAAATTATTTTTCGACCCATGGGTCGGAACCTTGAATTAAAACGTTAATCATCTACCCATCATAGACAACCGCTGTGCTAAACATGAAGATTATCCTTCATCTGATATGGGAGGTGTTTAGGCTACGACAATATAAATGCATGTTGACTACATATGACCATACGTCCCTTAAGTAGATTCGTACATAAAAATCACAGTGCCAGATTTTAATATCCTCCTTCAACTCATGAATAAGGAGTTCAGGTTGAGAGCCGAACCGACTAACGCACAGACGGACACACGAACAGGACCGACTACATATTATCCGCTTTTGTTAAATCGCTTTTTCTTCAAAAAGTGCGGATATAATAAAACTGATAGGTCCTCAAACGCGCACACATGTATACTGCGACACATACACTTTCGTACATGTGCATGCACATAACTATATGATATAAGGTTTTACACTGTACAAAAGGTATGTAATAACTATAAACATAAAGGTAAGTGTGAGGTTTGGTGCACCCTAGAAACCGGTTTAACCCCCTGTGGCCTTTTTTCCACTGACCGTTCCAAGGCGGTAGCCCTGTTGTCACCCATGCTTGTGCTTGTGACGTCATATGCCTTTATTCCTTATTAATATTGACATTCATGTTTGTCAGTTTGCGTGAAAGCTACATTTCCTGTAATACTTTTATACTTATTTTTATTACTTTAATATTTCAGTTAAAACAACAATTTTGAGACTATGTCCAGCCATCTGCGTACTATCTGTGGTGTTTCAGCAAACTGGTTCGTACTGATTATCTTTTAAAAAGATCAAATTCGACCTCTCGCTTTTTGTTTTTGGAATTGTAGCTCTAACCGACAAAGGACAGACAGGCTTATGAGATGGTGCTTTGTAGTCGTCGTCGTTGTTCCCAATCCAAAAAAATAAATTTATGTTATAAATATGCTGTAACTTGACTTTACCAACTTCGATTAGATTGTTAGATTGTTGAACAAAATCGTAAATGTGTGACATGGATTTTTGAAAACTCTTGTACAACTGGAATTACCGAAGGACACATGATACGATGACATTATGAAGGTACTTACAGACCATTGTATGCAAAAGCCGAAATTTTAAATTTGGATAAAAGTAACCAAAACTAAAATGAGAAAATAAAGGGCTTCGCAGAGAAATATTCACATCTTTGGAAGGATACGGTTTCAATCAAAGATTATAAGGCGAGTATTCGGCTCAAGTATTATGCCAAACTAATTTTCTGTAAGGCAACGCGGGTAACCTACCTTTTAAAGGAAACCGTAGAGGAGGAATTAATAAGGTCAAAAAAGTTAATGGGCTACACCATTATTGGTCGCGTCAAAGCCATGTTGTTTGTACGGATTACAAGGCCACGGTTAATCGGTTAATCGACGACTTGTTCTTGGCACTTTCGGGAGGTAAGAAATTCACAACTCATCCCAAGCGTACGTGTAGTTAAGTCTTGACAAGTGTTCATTTGACGGTCAATACACAATTGTGATTGTATCGGTGGACCCGATTTAGCCAGGAATGTAGCTCCACACCGTCGAGGTTTTAGTCACGCCCGGCAAAGAGATACATTCGCAAGCACTGAGAGAATTATTTAAGATGTTAAGTGACCACAACATTGAGTAAAAAGACAGCAAATGTAAATGTATGACCAACATAGTTCCATATACAGGACATGTATTAGATTCAGGAGGAATTCACCCGACTACTGATAAAGTGCAGGCTCCTAAAGAGACACCAGTACGAGAAAACGTGTCACAATTAAAGTCATATTAAGATATTTTTAAGCAGGTTGGCTGGTAAAGGACGTAATGCTGAGATTTATTCTTAAATTGATATCTAAATAAATACTGAAAAAGGGATCCCTTGGAAGCAACAAACACAAACAAGAGATAAAAGTAGCAGACTCGGTTTTATTGAGTCTGTTCATGAGAGGTAATGTTAAGTACAACACCTCTCATGCCTCCTAGCACCGGCTTAAGCAATATTTTTCTTTAAAGCCACACCTATTGGGCTTAAAAGGACAAACCAGTAATAATAATACTGATTTGTTGTCGAGGGTACCTTTTACGGCCGCCATACAGTACTTAACAAACGCTAGTGTGAAGCTTCTTTCGTAACATTTAGATACAACATTATCAAACAAGGTATGTCATCGCACTTTTTTCCCACTAGACATATTTTAAGAAGACACATGTTTCTAATTTCAAAATTTCACTAACAAAGGGGTAAAATAGAGTCATGGAACATTTTCGCCCTTTTTACCTCATAACATTACATTAAGTGAAAAACAACGTTTAATTTTCGATTACATATATATTTATCTTTCAAAACATACACTAACAATTGTAATCCTCATTCGTTTTTATTACTTTAAAAGGTAAACATATATGAACCGAACCGCACCCATTTGATTTTTTACTAAAATGATAATTCAAGATAGAAAGTATGTTCTAATACTCAACTTTTTTAAAACTTGTATATGACAAGGTCCTATGACAATTCTTTCAAAGCAAGTAAAAATAATATAGGTCATCGAGCTTCTATTGATTTTTACACACATTTTGGAGTTATTTTGAAATTTTCACTGTAAAATACTGTACAAATCATTTTGATATAGAGATCGAATATAAAATCAGCTCAAAATTTACTTCTATATATATATTCCAATACTAAAAAAAAAATAATCTTATATTTTTTTTCTATAGAAAAACGATAAATTCTACTCAGAGCTTCCCATACCCCCTATTTTGTAAGAAATATGAAAAAATGCTTAAAATTTGATATTACCTCTTAAATCCTAAATATCTACTAGAACGCAAAAAATGAAACAATTCTATTGTCAAATAAAATATAATTCAAAAATAAAATTCTTAGACTTGACAATTTCAAAACTTGCCAAGCCAACATCTTTAACTACTATGGTACGTTTCCGCCAACTTTAAGTACTTTACGTGAACTGCTACGAAAAGGATTGCATTAGACATGGATGCAGGAATAGTTTTTAAAACTGATGTTGACTTATTCGCAGACCCGAAAAAGCAGTTAAGGATCGCGTGCGACGCATCTTCATGCGGATCTGGAAGTGATCTGTCTTATGTAGAGGACGACAGAAATGATAAACCAATCGCGTTGAACTGTACAATTGAATGCGAATGTCTTGCAACACTTGTTGGGGTGTAAACATTTCACAAGTTTTCAATTGTTACGAAATTCTCCTTGATTTTGTGGTCATACCGAGAACATATCAGAGCGCATGCGCGTGAAACTCCATAATCATCACAGGGATGAGCCGTACGAAAGCACTTTCTTTTGGATCTATGCATTGGCCGACTATTAATAGGGATATTGAAGTCATAGGTCATTTACGTCGTGACCTTCTGTTAAAAGTACACCAACCCGCCGTCCGCGCCGTTGCAATCGTAGAAATGGACGATGAGACCATGGCAGCGTGTTCAACTGACTTTTCTGATTTGAAGACCTAGTAATTTCTACTACATGTAGCAGCCGATAGCTATTCAACATTGTTTTTGAAGTAATACCGATTAAGTCAACTACTAGTTGAAAAACAACAGAAAAGCTTTATCAATTATTTGAAACATGGGTTGTCTCAGCGGAACTGTTTAGTGAACATAGGCACCAGCCGATACTGCTTGAGTTAATACTCTTCTGCAGAATGAGGGAATTAAACACACATTACAACCTCAGAATCATGCAGCCTCAAGTAGACAGGCTGTACGAATGGTAAAAGTGTTAAAGCAATCCCTTAAGGAACCATTGTCTGATTAAAAATACTCCAGCAAACCAGTGGAATACACACTGGCTAAATATCAAATACAATTTAGAAACACTACATTATTCAAGTTTTAATACGGCAGTCGCCTATTGATTTGCTGGTTAAAAGACAGTTACGATCGAAATTGTCGTTTACTAAGCCACCTAAAGAGGAGTTTGTTTTATACAAATACAAATACAAATGGGAAACAAACATGATAAACATGCTTCATTTAAAATTAGGGACAAATGTTTAGAAAAAACCGATGGCTTTAAGTGGAAATGGATTCTTCTCCATGGTTGGATTCACGGGTGTCACGAGGGAATGTATCACTAATTTTGCGATCTATTATTCGATATCGCTATACGATTGAGCACTCTCATATGTGTATTCAAGGGGCAATGTCCGTAACTTTTAGCTTATTTACGCTCACAAACAGTACACACCAAACATTATTGAATATTTACTAATTAAAAGCAAGATTGCTTGACGAAATTCAATCGCGGTACAAACAAGTTAGTACTGCTTCGTGAATTTGAACTCGCAGCCTGAACTTAAATGACAATCGCGGGTAATAATATTGACCGCGCAATAGACAACGTCGCTCCCACCTGAGCTAACCGGGCCATACATATTGCGCAATACATACTAATGCGCTAATGGAAGTCACGTGATCAGCAGAAAAGGTAAATAATGTGAGTCCCACATTATTTACAAATAATAATTAAAACTTTTTTTTTCAAACTCATGAATGTAATACTACATACTTCTTTGTTTCTATGCTCATGTGTTCATGTATACATTTCACAGAATAAAAGTCGGACAGTTATTTGGTTATGCTCAATATCTGCTTACTTACGGACAGTGTCCCTTTAAGTAGGCTATTTTGCCTCAAAGTTTGTTTACTCCTGGTGTTTAGCCTACCTCTAGCTCGTAGGCTGCAGTGATTAAATACTCTTTAAAGTAAGGAATAAGTTTATAAATTATGCACAATGCTTATGATTTGTAGTACAACTCTAGTCCATAGACACAAAAACAATAGGTTAAATTATATATGATTTGGAGTTCAACTCTGTGCAGATAAACAGTTAATGAAAACTTAGAATTATTTTTTAAAGCGAATGACAATATATATCAATTATGAAATGTAATTCTTTCGATTTATTCGTGGTTTGGATAACATTTGATTTTGGTGACCAGTCTCGATTATGCTGCATTTACACAGATGATCGAAAGGTTAATTATTATAGATCTAATGTTAAATAACTTGTTTATAAACAATTTCATTTTTTTAAACTGTATATATATTATTGTAGACATTTTGAAAGTTACGCCTGTCTTTCGGCTTTCCTGTTTGCAATACAGTGACATTAACTATTCGTAGTTGAATATATACTCAGTTGCAAAAGAAGGTTGACATTGAGTTTTGTTTAGATTTAATTGTATAAAGATTTAATTG
Organism: Cyrtodaria siliqua; assembly: GCA_037043455.1. NCBI lineage: Eukaryota > Metazoa > Mollusca > Bivalvia > Adapedonta > Hiatellidae > Cyrtodaria > Cyrtodaria siliqua. The sequence goes on along the minus strand of JAWPHD010003347.1, from coordinate 131,417 downwards.
TATAAAGTTTTTTTAGAATTAAATTGACAAATTCCAAAATGAATATGCCATGTTTGGTACCAAAATTTTTATCATTCCATTGCCAATATCATGTTGTCATTTGTTTTTCAATAGGTTGAATCATTAAGGGACCGTCGCTTGATAAAGAGGATAGGTTGTAAAGTAAGATTTTCAAAGTGTCCAGTTTCTTTTGCAACCGAGTATATGCATCGGAGTCAAATACTTGAGACTATGTAAGATACTGTTTCACCATTAACATGCTCTTCACAGATGCATGCGCTGGAGATGTTCCATGCCAAAACGGCGGTTCGTGTCACAACTATGTAAACGGCCATGGTACCTGTAGATGTGCAACTGGTTTTAATGGGGCATATTGTGAAATACGTGAGTATAGCTTTAATGAGATTAAAACGTGGTTCTACCTTTCAAAGAGTTTTACTCACGTTAAAAGTCTTCTAGAATACCCCGCTAGTTATAAAATGTTATACAAAACGAAACCATGGTCACCTTCTTTTGCATAAGAATAAAGTAGTATGTGGCCCGGCAATACAATAATAATATTCTGTGTTGCAAATTTGTAAAATGTTAAGGATCTATTTTCAGCCTATTGTATTTGGGTGAGGAGAACATGTTTATAGGTACATGTAACTGTAAATCAGTGTTAGACACGAACAATTGCATGAGAAAATGGTTTATTTAATTTTATTTCAGTTGATGAGGCCCTCCCAATACAGCTTTTGTATGAACATGATGAAGCCAACATATTAAAACATGAAAACATGTGTTTCATTAGTTGTGTTTTGGTGTGTTTTTATTCTAAAAACAATGTATTATCAACAAAGTTTTGTATTTAGTACAGATTACTTTTCTTTCTTTCTTCTTCATAAAAGCAAAGTTTGAAGTATTATATACCGCCGTACTCTAGATACTGTTCAATGTACCAATGCGTTCCATAGAGAAAACTTTACTCGGGCCTCAGTTTATATATTATACCTGAGCTAAGCGGTCATGTAGCATTCCATGCTTTCTATGCATTTTTTATGCCTTCGGAATTGCTGTCATTTACGGTAGAGATGGAGATGTTTTCCAAAACAAAATAAATCAAGATAGTTTACAGTTATGAAATTATACCATTGGATTGGAAATAACTAAACTATGAAATTAAGAGGTAGTGTGTTGAAATCGGTAAGGAATTTTGACGTTATATTATGGCATTACGTGGTGCCACCTTAATTCCATTAAGAGATGCTTATATTAGCAGGATTTTATAACGGATATTTAGACAATAAAACAAGTTTAAAAACATTTGCTACTGAAAAAATATACAACCTGTTTAAAATTACTTATTAAATGTTTTAATATGCAAACTTTTTAAACCGAAATTAAGGTTTTATTTCATACCCAGCAAACCCCGTTTTCGCTTCTTGCAGAAGGTGTTGGATGGGGTATGAAATTTAATATTCGGACCACTTAATGGTTAAAATAGCATCTTCACCATATTTTAACCATATTGCACCGATAATGTCGCAGAAAATATATGTTTTTCTGCATATACATTGATTGTAAGGCATACAATAAAAAGAACATGTTTTGCTTACTCATCAATAAAGACTTGATTGTATCTCGAAGTGGAAATATAAAGTTTAAGCATTCTCGATTAAATGAATATTCACCATAAAACAGCAAATATCCTTTACCATAAAATTCTTTTCATCATGTAGATTATTGATATTTTCTGTATGATTTTCTAGTTTTAACTATTAAACATAATTTACTTTTGTCGTGGACGCTGCTATATTGTTTTATTCTTCATGATGACGTCAGAAAACGTTACGTACAATACTTGCCAAGGTTATCCGCAAGTCACTGCCCGATTAAGCAAAATGTATTAGCTCAACCATTTACCAAGCAGACAGGTTCCAGTTCATTCGTTCAAATGGTTTAACAGATCTCAGCTTATATATGTAGCTGCAACACAATTCTGGTCAATAAAACACAGTTAGTGAAAAAACAAAATATAAAATCAAGATATTTTAAAATGAGAGAAAATAAATAGTGTGTTATGCAAAGTATCTCTTTGTTTGATCGGTGGTTTAAATATAATCTGAACTGTTTGTGGCCCCTCTATGTTAACCTGAATTCACATTAATGTATTTACTGAATATAGATATAAAAAAAGAACAAGAAGAGCAGCATTCAAGGACGACAGTCAATCACACACAGAAACAAAGAACACATTTAAAGAAAAGGCCAATCACAAACACAAAAGGGTTGACAATAGTGCTACCGCCTTGGAACGGTCAGTGGCAAAAAAGACCGCTACCTCTACTTTATGTAATAAAAAATAAGGTAAAGGGTCCTATAGAAACCACATCGTACAAACGCAATGGCATCGTAGGTCAGCACTGTACTACAAACAAGGAGCATTTAATAAATTATACAATGAAAAAGACAAAATGCAACAGAAAGGGTGGTGAAGACAGGGTTACCGACTTGGAACGGTCAGTAGGCAATAAGGCCTACAGGTTAACCTGAATCGATTTTATGTGTAACAATCCTCGCTATTATCCTGTCTTCAGCGCCCAAATAGACAAGACATTGTAAACAAAACTACATCCCATCAAAAGGAATTCTCTAACAATAAAGCCCACATCCAGAGAAACTAACAAAAGAAACACTAAGATGTTGTTGTAAAGCTATATAAAATATAAAATAAGAAACATCTCAGGATATATCCGGAATTGTACTGAACAATCACAGCAGCTGCAGTCAAAGAGAAAACAAATCTAGGGTACGACCAGAAAACCCGAGAGACGAAAGCTCATGCACCTACCCCCTTGAAGAAGTAACCTGTTTATATACAATTCTGTTACATATTTTCAAAACGTATATGTACATTATAGCCCTTTCGAAGTTTGCGCCTGCCCTGCGGGTTTCCTGGTTTAAAAGGAAAAGCTATATACTACTATATACGAAGAATTCTATAAGCAGTTTGTTTTAGTTCTAATCCTTTAATAGGATTGTACAATGTATATATGAAATGTTGTAAACCATTGAAAAAAAATAAATATGTTTAAACCAAAGCTATATACAAAACTGTTAATAGCTCAGTATATGTATTAGTGTTTATTTTGTGCTTAGCAATGAATCAATGGAATAAAAGTGGTATTTCGTACATGTGAAATATAGAGTTTTATCTTTTCACTGCCGGGGCTACATTTTTAATGTCATACATATCCCTTTTTTAGAAGATATCTGTTTAATTTATTCATATGCTTGGAAATTTATCGAACAGGAAAAGCATCATTCAAGGACGACAGTCAACCACAAATACACAGAGAAACAAATAACAAATTTAAAGATGAATAAAAGGCCAAATAGGACATCACAAACACAAAAGGGTTGACAATAGGGCTACCGCACTGGAACGGTCAGTGGCAAAAATGGCCACTGGGGGTTTAAACCAGGCTCTAGGGTGCACCAAACCTCAGACTTACCTACTGTCAACCCAATAAAACGGGACAGTGTAAATAAAGAAATCACCGTCATGAACTGTTCTCTAACCAAAAAGGCAGCATTAATGGGCAAGTAAAACACAAAGATGCTCGTGTATATATAAATACAAAAACAAAAACAATAGCCTAGAAAGCCACAAAAGACATATTGTCGATGGATATTGTTGATGTTTATGTTGATGATAAAACAACACATACACTATAACACGCAATAACAAGCCAACATAAATTATATCATATTATATATATTTTATTTAGGGACTTAGCATTCAAATAAAAGCATAGAGAGACTTACACTATGCAAGCTTCAGCATTCTGCTCTTCTGAATGCTTAACCAAGTCAGCGCTTTTAAGTCAGGAAAACTGATTACTTTTTCGAAATAAATTATCTATACTTTTATTATGTAATTTAAAATATTCTTGATTATGAATATCGTTTGACAATCGAATAGGGTAAGGGTGAGGTTTTGTACACGCTAGAACCTGGTTTAAAACCCCAGCGGCCTTTTTGCCACTGACCGTTCCAAGGCGGTAGCCCTATTGTCAACCCTTTTGTGTTTGTGATGTCATATCTTGCATTTTATTCATCTGTATAGTTGTTGTTTGTTTCTGCGTGTGTTTGTGATTGACTGTTGTCCTTGAATGCTACTTTTCCTGTCCGATTTTTATATCTACTTTGACATAAAATACGACCTGGTTGTTAAACTCGTCTGGTAATCACTTGCTCATGATCCAAAAGGAGCATGCGTTTCTCACGTTACTAGGCATGATAAAATGATTCGAAAAGTTGCGTATGACTTCTAATTTTCAATAGGGTTAAATCTGTGCTAAATTTCAATGCCGTCATATATTGTGTAAACCTCTGAAGATGTCCGACGTAAAATACCTATACTTTGAGTTTATTTTTATAACGTACTATAATTGAAATTGAGTCCTATTAGTCAAGACCCGCATTTTCTCCACGTAAATGCGTTATTAACGACCAGCGACTTTTCTCCTATCTAAGGTCTCTCCTAAACCGACATCCACCATAACGAGAATAGCATGCTTTTCAGAGTGCTTTAAAGATTTATCTAGAAACCAATTTATCTTACTATCTGGGTGCATAAAAGGAGTATGGAAGGAGAAATTTGGAAATCGCAATATACATATAAACTATTGCAGTCTGTGTTCGATTGCGATTTTTCGTGAATGGTAGTGATTATGCATATGAGGATGAACATGGAACCGTCAGTGCGGTTTTCCCCACCTTTTTGAAATTGCAGTAAGAACACAGAACACATATTATTTTAGAATTTACCACCGATATTTGAGTATAAATATCGGGCTCAATGATCTCCAAAGATCAGAATGAATAACAGTTCTGATTGCAAGCACGTGGGATACGTTTACCGCCTCATCCAACAAAAGCCTCGCCCAACAAGTGTATCGATATAATTAAGAAATGCATTCATTAACCCTTAACCCGCTACATATATATAATGGACTGTTCTTTCTTTAAATTAAGACCATTCCATATATGTGAAAAAAGGTGTGACTGATCAGCAGCTGGACATTGTAAACTCTGATCAGCCTGCGAGGGCTGATCTGGGTTTACAATGGACGCAAAGGCTATTATAGTCGTGCTTAGCGGGTTACTGTTAGAGGCATCCATTGTCGTACATTGTCGCTTGACGTAATAATGTTCACCTAAACTTATATGCTCTAATTAGTGTATATGCACATTGAATATGAAACTAACACACATGGTGTTGATTTTATTTTAATTTACATTGCCACTAATACATCTTTCAGATCGCCTCAAGTCAATTATAATTATAGATATCTCCTATTCTGCGTGTTCTGCGCGTTCTTCAAAAACTTACCTTTTACTGTAATGGTGTACTTTTACATATTTCCCAGTTTATTTGACATGTATTGGACTTACTATTGTATATAGTAACTATATAATACTAACGCACACATATAATATATGCAGATGGAGTGGATGTTTGCGCACAAAATCCTTGCCAGAATGGGGGTAGTCGTTGTAAAGATGTCAATGGGCACCCGCACTGTACATGTTCCCACGGTTACACCGGTATCCTCTGTAAGGGTGTCATTTGTTTTCCGATTACAAGTTCAATATAATTGTTAATCCAAAATTGTATAATTTTCATGAAAACAAGTCAAGGTAAGAACATACTAGATATTGGATTGGATTGATAAAAATACACAATAATATACGATTAATCATATATTAGCTAATAATCATTACTTAAAAATAAAACAATACATATAGTATGTGAAGTTGAATTTTGCAACACTTACCAGTATGGGGATGATTGTACTAGACCTGAAAAATGGCATCCACACAGTACATTTCACAACGGCTACATAGATGATAGCTGTGAGGGTGTCATATCATTTATTAGTATGCTAACATTTCAACGTTTACACTGTTGCGTGGTGTGTCATTGTATCAAACGCAAATATGTATTTTGTCAGTTGATTTGCTCCAGTTAAACTCAGGCTGAAGATGGTCATGAGTGTATGCTTGTGATAGAGCGTGCGTGTGGTTGTGTGTATATGCCTGGTACGTCGTGTGTTGGATGTTTGATCGAGCGTGCGTGTGGTTGTGTGTATATGCCTGGTTCGTGTGTTATATGTTTGTTAGTTGTATTCTGAAATTTGACGACATTGTCAGAGGTTTTCAAATTCCTGAAATGTGTTCATTTTAATATAGCTGAATGCCATTTACATGTGTTTTTACAATGTATGTTACAAAATTGTGACTTACTTGAGTGATAGCAAAAACATGGAAGATAAAATACACTGAACGTAACCAAACTCCAAAATTGACGAGATGAGTGTGAGCGGTTGTGATATTTGGCAAGCCAACGCGGTTCACAAAACAGTCACATTTGTCTTTTTGCACAGCGTGTCTACGCAAGGTGATTCCATTTTTTGCCGGTGGTCGTTTAATACCGGGGTTTTACCTAAAAATCCTTTTCCCATAATGCAATGTATGTTCATACGGGACCTTTCATGCAAATTTGTTGACTTAGAGTGCCGCTACCTTTCAAACAGGAAAATACCAAACTCAAGAAATATTTTGCAATATAAAAGAAACAAAACAAATCCCTCCTATCTTTTTTCCCCATTTTGTTTCATTTCAGAAAAAAATAGCATGATTTTTTGGTGTCTTCTGCTAGTTTTAAGCTGTGTCGTCTTGCTTCGTAATAAATCAGGTCAAATGTTCCCAAATATGGCCAACATCCGGTGCTAACACAAAGAATTGCCAGGTGATTTATACCTATACACCGATATACCGCCATCTTTTTTTTGTTTTGACCAGACGATGGGGGGCACTCCACAGTTTAATGTACAGTTCTCAATAATCAAACCCATGACAAGCTCTTAGCCTGAATCCTTGAGCAAAAATTAATCACATCATCATTGTGTCATACATTTCTTAGAAGACAATAAAATTACACATGTTTCCATACCAAATAAAAGCATCAAAAAGCATTTTCTGTACAACTTTAGTCCCATTTCTTTAAGATTACCCCACCCCTCAAAACATGCTAAAAATGCAATTTTAGCAATATTTCAAATGTCAATAAATAAAAAAAATGAATTTTCCTAAGCATATCAGGGTCATGTCTGCACTCATAATGCTCTTGCATATCAGGAAATGCTAAGTTGTACGTACCCTATCCGGCATTTTAAAAAGTTATTCCATGCTGATCTCCCCGCGAGTCAAAATCAGCCATTGTGCCTACTTTTTGGAAGTTTTTGCTAGTTGAGCATTTTTCTATTTATAGCCTCCAAATAACCCAAAAGAATGCATGTTCCAATACACCAAAATAAACTTAGAAGTACTCAAAACTGAAAACAACATCAAACATGTGCTTCATAATTATTATCAATGCCATCCATGGACCTAAAATATGCTTAGTTGATTTCTTTCTGATTTACACCATGGACATTCGTGCGAAACTGAGGACTGCCCCCATGGGACCTACTTGCAGTGAAAATTGCACTAATGAAACATTTTAAAAGTTGAAATTTGTTGATGGATATTGAAAGATAATAGATTATTTTATCGTCATATTACGTCATTTTAAAATAATGTATAAAGAATATGATGTTAGTGCCTCATCACATCCAGTTTATCAGGTTAGGCTGAGAAAAAATGAAGCCCGAGGCAGTGCCGAGCCTAATAAACTGGATAGGATCAGACACTAACATGATATTCTATCATGTTGATCGTCTAAGATCATTTAATTTGCCTTTCTTCCCCATTTTTTCAAAAGTACCCAATCGTCATCAAATATACCCTGACGTCATCAAAAGAGGTACTGATGTCATCAAAAGGAGTCTACCTGACGGGATAGGAACGAAACTACTGAGATACGGTTTTATCTCAGACACCCTGTTTCTCGGCAGAATTATATAGATCGACATGACACGTTTTTGTTTTCAGTTTGTTGCATTTTATGACAAGTATATCGGTAGATAGAAGAGCGAGCATACATGTAATCTCCCTGTGTTCTTTCAGGAATAACTGCCCGTTAACTTTACCCTGTGAACCGATTAACATTCATATTGCTTACAAGCAACAATGAGACCAAACATTAGAGTTGTTATGCAACACATTTTACAGTTTAGATATAAATATATATTTAATATATTACCATATCGTTGCAGTCGAATCTTGCGCAACAAACCCTTGTCAGAATGGAGGCACGTGTACCAGACACAGCAGTAGTCCATCGCACTATACATGTACATGTCTTACCGGGTACGGCGGTGACAATTGTGAATGTAAGTCATATGTTTCGACGTGTTTTAGATCTTACTATCACACTATCATAGGAGTAAGCTAATACAATCTATGGTACATGTTTCTTATCACTGTTGTGTTGGTTTACTGCTGTGTAAAATATGAGAAGAAAATATGGCAAAGATGCTTGAAGTAATCATCTGAAAAAGAATGTGTCAAATTCAGAAAAAAAAATCAATTTATCACATAGTTGAAAATATGGAGAACTGAATGTTCATCGTCTGATAAAATAAATATTGCCGTTTATTAAAACTGTATTGCGAAACACTACACACTTATATACATAATACACCTTTAGGTTAATTCCCTAATAACAATCAGAGATCAAATCCGTCAAAATGGCGGTTTCTACAGCTAGTACAATAAGACACCATTTAATTCACTATGACGTCATTTGATGAGGTGCACAATTAATACTACGTATGTGCACAAAGCAAGAAACAGTGTTAATTTAAAACCCCGTCACTTAAAGTTTAAAGTTTCAATCAGAAATTGAATATCGTTTACTTAGGTAATAACTTTAGAACACCGAAGTGATACATACATTATCACTTTCCTTTCTCCACATCACACCTAATATCATCCCGAGAATTCAATATCACTACCGAGGTCTGTAGGACCTAGGAACTGATATTGTTCGAGGGATGATATTGTTCGCGGGATGATTTCAGATGTGATGTGGAGAAAGGAGAATGAATGAATGAATGGTGTTTTACGGCACGTCGACACATCAATAGGTCATTTGTGGGAGAAAGGAGAAAGGAGAGTTGTAATTTATTTATCATTAAACTACACACACACACACAAACTATTATTTTGAAATATGTATAGATCTATCAAGTGTGATATGGAAAGGTAAGAGTTGTAATATATTCATCATTGATTACTAAGTACTATAAAAAGTGCAAAATATATTTTTTATTTTATAAGTTTCTTTATCGATTTTTGAAATGTTATTATTAACAAGGCGTTCGATTCAGGTATGATTTTGCTTAATAATTTTCTTTATATTAAACTTTTTTGTTTTAATAAAGCGGGCATACCCCTAAGAAGTGGGCATTTTCCTCCAACGCAAACGGGTATTTCGATTCATATAGACTTTCTTAGATTACTAGCAGCCCTCCCAAAGTATTGCAAATGAAAAAAAAGCGTACATGACCTTGAACATTTTTAAGGATTAATCTCAGAAAGTACTTGATGAATAGAAATACCGATTGCGACAGAGGAAAGAACTCATTCTGTAGAAGGATGTGGACTTTTAGTTGAACACAGTTTGTTACATATTAAGAAAGTAATTAAGCAAAAGCATACCTGAATCGAGCGCTTTGATGACACATCGTTTGCCGTGAACTTGATAAGAGACGCCAGAGACTCAAACGCCTTTTCCCCTGCATCCATTTTAAGGGAATGAAATTGTAACGTACGTCAAAACGGCCTGCACGGGTTATTATCACGCCCAGGTTATCACCCGCACCTGTACGGGAAGATATGGATTGCACATCATGCGTCAAAGACGGCGTGTCAGGGATAATAACACTATAGTTTAATGATAAAAAGAAATATATATATATATGTGCAACATGCAATATTATCGAATATAACCAAGTAGGTGTGTACTCGGCCGTGAATATGTATTGACATATACAAACACATATTTAAACATGACCATTAAAGATGAATGGCCACCTTTTTTGTAGTATTATCAATTAACAAATTTAAATCTTAGACATCATATGAACATTTCTTGATAGTCCCGGAGAGAAACATATATTTAAAACCGCTACTAAGTTTTATCACATGAAAATGCTTGTATTCCGTATAATATACCCATTACGTATTTTCTTATATTAACCATGTGTAATACAAGGCGACCGAAATTTCAAAATTCAAAATTCAAAAAATTCAAAATTCAAAATTTCAAAATTCCAAAATTCCAAAATTCAAAATTTCAAAATTTCAAAATTCAAAAAATTCAAAAAATTCAAAAAATACAAAAAATTCAAAATACAATATTTCAAAATTTCAAAATTTCAAAATTTCAAAATTCAAAATTCCAATTTCAAAATTCAAAATTCCAAATTCCAAAATTCCAAAATTTCAAAATTTCAAAATTTCAAAATTCAAAATTCAAAATTTCAAAATTCAAAATTTCAAAATTCAAAATTTCAAAATTTCAAAATTCATGTGATAAAAAGGATCTGACACTAGTCATTTCATACAACATTTTATTAAACTCGTCCAGGAATTTGTTATTAAGCTCGCCAGAGGCTCGCTTAATAACATATTCCTGAACTCGATTAATAAAGTTTTGTATGAAATGACAACTCATGTCAGATCCTCTATGTATGTAAAAACAAGTATTATTTGCATGACGTAGATACTACTTTTATCACAGCGTGAATGCACGGGGAAATGAGGTAAATCTGAATTGTATAGCTGCACAACTATTGCCGGATAATTGAGAAATACATTTACCTGTATATATATATATATAAAATCTTATTCTCGCTTTTCACAGATATTTCAATGTGTGAAGTGTAAATAGCTATTGTTGCGTATTGATTTCGATTTAAATAAACATAAACATGTTCATGAAACAAAACATGGCGGGAGAACTTCCACGATCATGTTATCACTTATTTCATCTCTTATGTTTTTAAACATGAAATCAATTTATTTTGTCAAATGATACTAACAGTGTTTGCTTTTAATAATTTAAAATTCACACAAGGAAGCATTTTAAATGAAAATTCAGTTCTAATCTTCCTATATTTTATTCAACATTACTCAAACAAGTCAATGTACTGAAAGACTAAACTAAGTCTTATCTTTGAAAGTCCTGCTCCTTATCTTTGAACGTCATCCTCTTCTATCTGGCTTAGCTGGGCCGACGAAGGAACGGATCTACTGAAATCAAAACACAATGAAAACATAAAGAGTGCATCTGCCACGGCTGGTAATTAAACCAGTAATTTACAATTCAGAAAGCTGCAATACGGCTTAAGCGTAATGTACGCACTAGAATAGGTTATATTCCAGGGAATTTATCTAGATGCTGCGAATGGTTTTATCCTTGGAAACGATGCTGACTAATGACTGACTGTAGTGAACAGGATTTCGACTACGTGTGTTGTTCCTGTTATGCGTGCATTATTTCTCGCTTTTTTGAAGGATAGTTGAATGAATATATTTTAGATATATGTTTTGCTTTAAGAATTGATGGAAGTAAATACAATTTCTATGGAAAGTTGTTTTGACATAAAACATGTAAACGACTCATTAAAGTTCTGAATGCAAACCCCGAAAAAATATGAGAATTGGAAATTGAATTTTATATGCAACATTATCGAATTTAGGAAGTCACAAAACAATTTTCAGATTTTTTCATGAGAAGGCACTTGACAAATGTATGTCCGAACAATTAAGTTTTCACACTTCTATAAATATATATGGAAAGGTTAACTTTACTAACTATAAAGTAACCGGTGTATGTATAATTAAAAAAGACAAAACAATATGGTAACCGTGCTGAATGTTGCGACTATCTTGTGACTTTCTGGTTCCAGACTTTCCCGGTTAAAATAAAGTGACCCTATATCCACAACTATTTATAGCTCAATATAATTGTATGGTACTTTTAACCAACATTTATTTAACATATGCATGATACTGTTTTACCGCTAACATTCTTTCCAAAGACCTAACCTGCCATAATACTCACGAACCAAGATGCCAAAACGGAGGTAGCTGTCACCACGAAGAAGGTTGTAAATGCGCAGATGGCTTTATTGGCTATTACTGTGAACATCGTGAGTATAGATTTACTAAGATGAAAACGTGGCTGCCCTCATTAACGATCCATACTCATGTTTAACATGTATTCCTATATTGAAAATATTACCATATGAGTGCTCTTTTGTTATTGAAGTAATTAACTGAGTTGGCACAATGCTATGATGCAATGACTCGTGCCCTGGAGCAAATTATACTGATATTCCAAAAAATCATTACATTTTATTGAGAAAGAAAAGTAGATATTTGACCGTATTGACCTCTCTCCTCCACCCGACCCTAACCCTCATGCACCTAGCCCAACTCCCCCACCTCGGCAAACCTCTGAAGTAGAAACACTGACAATATTTGATATGCTTTGTATTACCAGAGGAGTATACTTGTATATTTGCCAAGTTAAACAAATAGAAACAAGACACTGCAATTAAATTGTGTGTATATTGGATCTTTTGACGCCCGTTACAACATCCAGCCTACCTCCAATACCCAACACCACCACCACAACAACACACACTCATACCGGAGAAAAAAACATATTATTATACACTGTAATCCCTTCATCAAAATGTTCGTTCGAGACATAATTTAAAAAAATTGACCCCCTGTTAACCTCTCCCACAACCTACCCTCCAACCCCAGGAAAGACGTCAAAGTTTTAAATAATAAATCATTTGACATGCTGTGTATGTCTTTCATAGACGACTATTATACCAATTAATGTGCAACAGTACGGAAAAATAACACAGTAATTGAATTATTAGTATATATGATGCCCCTTCCCACAGACCCCACCGATGACGTAGGAGGATACAAATGTATACAGTGGCATTTGAGACATAACTACAAAAAAACACAAAGAAAAGACCCCAAATCCCACACCCCAGCCCCACCCAACCTGGCCCCCCCCCGTCAGACATACGAGTTTGAGAAATAATAAAATCGTTTGATATTTTGTTTATCTTTCATAGATGATTACATATACCAAGTTGATTTGTGTATTTGACCTTTTGCCTGAGGCCTCCAGGGCTCGAAGCCAAACATAATTTTGCTCTTTCACGCCGTCATCATATGGTGAAGTCATACCCTAAGTTCGATTGAATTCCGTTCAGCGGTTTAGGAAGAGATGTGGTAACGGACAGACGGGCGGACGGACAAATGAAAGCGATTTTAATATATCCTGATTTTTAATTAGAAGATATTCAATTGATTATATTAGTCATCAGACAGGGTACCTTCAGCCATACCACTAGTGGTTTACCGAAAGTATAAACTTGGGGTATTACACTCACACACAGAAAGTTGTATCTGAGGTAAATAAATGAAACAGAGTATCTATAACACTGTCTTATAAACGGGTTTCCAGCCATGTGTCACGAGTTTAAAGTTGGTAGTAAACCAAACCTTAAAGCGGTATACCGTTCCCATTTGCTTTAAGTACACGCCCTCTAGCCTTAAAATACAGCTATAGTATCTTTAAGTCGTATGTATATTGGATATCATGTTTTTCAATATAATTTACATGTTTTAACGGGTTTAATTGGTTGGGAATACAACGGACCTTCGATGATATGCCCAATCATTTAATTAGCCTAAGAAAATGATATGTATTCGTTATATATTATTCCTACCACTGGGGACATAACTACAGGGCCATTAATTGGAAACTGTTGGCATCCCCACCATATAACCATATAGTCACTCAATGTGCATGAACACACGGATACAATCATACAACCAGCATTGACCCCGGGGTCCATCCTGGGTCATAAAACCGTTGAGAGCTTTCAGATGGGCATTTGAATGGGACGCCTGGGTCATGTCCTGGGGGTTAAACTTGAGAGAGTGGGCGGTGTAAAATATTTCTCCTTGAATATCGTCGTGTTGCATATCAAACTAAATGTTATTCAGAGGAGTGGTGTAAACAATTTTTCCCAAGGTCATAATAGGGTTTATGGCGGTGTCATATAATTATGTCGCTTTATGGCGAGCACGGGGATTTGCGATGGCCAGCCGTCGACTCTGACAATAACAATACAATATATATATCTATATAGTACACTTTTTACATTTCTACATATCGAGTTTTGTCAATAATTACCTTATGCGATGAAGTAGATGTTCACATTCAGATCCCTGCAGGGCGATTTGACTCAAATCGAGAAAACAATCACCCTGTCGAGCGATTATAAGGAGAGTTTTCAATGCGTCAATGCTTTCAAAACAAAGCCCAAAGCACAACATCGTCCAAATGTGACCATACGAATAAACATTCACATAATTGCGATATTTTACATGGCGTAAGTCAGGGCCATACACCTCCAGCCCATACCCCCTCTGTTTTTATTGCATTTTTGGAAAAATAATTTATTTCTGGGGACAATGTGAAGGCACGTGCCTACAATAGCTACTCCACTGTAAGTGTATTATTTCAGCAGTCTTCTTATCTTTCAAACAGTAGGTGAGGATTGCTTTAACATCATGTTCATATTGGGATAAAGTAGTCAACTTTTTATGATTTTTAACTAAAATTGTGACTGTTTAGATTTGCCAGTTCTTAACACTAGTGGGTATTTGGTTAATTTAAAATAGAATAACAAGTCCCGGTACGGTTAATTCATCTATTAACTCTCCCAGCCTAGCCCGTTCTCCCTCTCTCATACCAGCATGTATATTATATAACCAGTAATATACATGTAGCGTGATACTGTTTATACTTCATGCAGCATTGTGCTAATATACCACTGTAACAATTGGTGAGTTCACCAGGTTAAAATATTGAAAATATTCAACCGCATATCTCCTTTACGCTTATATTTCAGAATGTTTGGTCTATTTATCCTTTATATAGAGATTATTACTTTTTTTTCCAACGAGTGTAATAAATTCAATATTAATGAGGCACGAATGTAAGATTCTATTTATCACATAACTCCAAAAATGACTCATAAGGATCACATTTATTGCAACTCCCTTGTAGCTTCCTATATATATGGCTATCCAGCTGGCTTGCGGAACGTCGGTGGTTCTACCCAGGTGTCCGCCCGTGCACGAAAATTGCCCGGAGGGGCACCTGGGGTCTTCCTCCACCAGCGGAAGCTGGAAAGTCGCCTTATGACCTTAGCTGTTGGTGCGACTATAAAATCCGATTCAATTCAATTCCTATATATATGTGTTTCGCTGGTGTAATATGATAAATACATCATGGCTTTTATCCCGCCGATTTTCTAGTCATACCCTAGATTGATTTTCTCTTGGGCTGCAACTGCTGTGGTTGTTCAGTACAATTCTGGATACATCCTGAGGTATTTCTAATTATGTTTTTTTAATATCTTTACAATAAAATATACGTGTGTCGTTTCCTAATTTCTCTGGATGTGGACTTTATGGTTAGAGATTTCCTTATGATGTGATGTACTTTTATTTACACTGTTATGCCAATTTAAGCGCTGAAGACAGGATAATAGAGAGTACACTTCAAATCGATTTAAGCTAACCGGTGGGCCATATTGCCCACTGACATTTCCAAGTAACACTGTCTTTACCACTCGTTCTATTGTGTATTGTATTTTCCATTGTATAGTTAGTTTGCTCTTTGTTTGTGGTACAGTGCGGATCTACGTTGCCATTGCGTTTGGGTGCTGTGATTTTATAGGACCATTTTTCTCATATTTTTGTATTACACTCTCACACGGCAGGTTATGCGATAGATCAAGATACAATCGTCTAGTTACATAGACATATTTTCAAGTTTATATAGATATCTTTTTAGATTACCATGGAATTGCAGTTGATCCGTGTGTACCACACCCTTGTCAGCATGGAAGTTGTACCGGAGACAGCAGTAGTCAATCACATTATACATGTAAATGTCACCACGGCTACGTCGGTGCCAATTGTGAACGTAAGTCACGTTTCCAATTATTCATCTTGTCGACTGAAGGCTTGTGTATTGATCTTATCGAATACATATCATGATAGGAGTAAACTGTTACAATATATAGAAGAGTATGATAATGGAGCTTTGGAAACGGCCGAACACGACACATACAAAATATTGCAGTCTCGGTTTGACTGAGACTGTTCATGAACGGTAGTGAAATATGCTAGCTACCACTCACGCCATCTAGCCCCGGGTGAAGCAGAATTCAATATTCATAAAATGAATAGTACATAATTTGAACCATCCCGAAGATGGCATACATATGGCGGTGGACATTTCCCCCCCCCATGTCCAGCGGCGTATGGTCCCAGTATCTAACAAAAGACTATGACCAGAAGAGCGAAATAAACAAAATGGAATTTAGTTGGGACCAGCGGTTATGAAGCCTGCATATCACAAGTAACAGCCAAAAGACTAAATTAAAAAGCAGACATCATATCCTATGAGTGGTTAAACAATATCTAGAGCCTTTTATCGGCCGGAGTAGTGGAACCACCGAATCGAAAATTAAGTAAGAAAACAAAAGCAATTGAAAATGTACCACCGATACATACCGATGTATACCAATATAGGACATGTTTTATATCTCAAAGATGTTTGAATTTAAAGTGATCATCTGATAAAAAATGTATCAATTTCTAGAGAAGAAAATCAAATCATAACTCTTAGTTGAAAACGTTCAGAATTGAATGCTAACCGTCTGATAAAAGAAATATTACCGTTTATTAAAACTGTATTTGGAAAGACTACACAAGTGTATACATAATAAACTTTCATGTAAATTATATAACAATCAGCGATATCGGAATATCCACATTACAATGTAGCACCACTAACCGTACTTACACGTCCCACCATTTAACAACCGTTTAACGAATATTGTATATACAGTGTATATATGAGTAACAAATTGAAGGGATACTCTGAAAATTTAATATAAAATCAACAATTTTAGTTACACCGCTCCAAAAATATTAAGGCCTGAAGTTGCTCTTCACTTTCTTTAGCATATAATTTAAGCTAAATTGTGTCGCACTGACAACATTTAAGGAGCAATAAACCCAAAAATAAATACATTACAAATAAAAACTACTAACATTTTCATATGGAAGATATAAAAGTTTATGGTTTAGGCAAAAAATTCCATATTGGCCGTCGAAATCAATTTTTTGTCAAAATAGTTTGTTTCCGTTTTTGGCGTGTTCAGTATCATTCAATACATGTCTTAAAAAAATGCACTCAAAACACATTTTTTATTGGATGAAAGTATCTGAAACTTTATAAATTAATGGGGGAAAGTTCATTTTAAAATAATCCGTATCCATAACTGCAACAATTAAGAAATAACGTTGCAAACGTTACAGTGATATATCGTTGAATATAACGAGATATTTTAAACTAGGCTATATAGTGCGGGTGTATTAGAATGGACCATAATTTAATTTTAGGACAATAGTAGCATTATATAATGAACGCCCCTCGTACACTATGTTCTTGTTCGACTTTTATACTTATTGTTATTATACAATTCTGATTAAAATGAAACTTGAACGTTTTGGTGACCTGTCTGGGTTTAGATGCATTTACACTTTTAGGTGAGTATCGAAAGGTTAACTGTACTAAACATAAAGTAAACCGTGTATGTATAATTAAAAAAAAAAGGTATATACATTATGGTAGCCATGTTGAATGTTGAGCCTATCTTGCGACTTTCCTGGTTCTCAGATCTATCCTGTCATAGTACGCTAGAACCAACGTGCCAAAACGGAGGCAGCTGTCACCACGAAGCAGGATGTCATTGCGCAGATGGCTTTGTTGGATATTACTGTGAACATCGTGAGTATAGATTTACTGAGATGGAAACGTGGCTTCCCTCATTAACGATCCATACTCATGTTTAACATGTATTCCTGTATGGAAAATATTACCACACGAGAGCTTCTTTATTTAGGAAATAGAACGTCATTTACGATGACTTATCGTGTAATATATCACGGTTTGGAGTTCAATTGTAAACAATAATTTCACGAGCCCGAAGAGCAAGTGAAATTATTGTTAACAATTGAACGACAAACCGTGATATATTACAATAAAATTCACCGTAAACGATGTTCTATTTCTATTCTAATACCCCTAAAATGTGAAAATAACGCACACATCTGAAATCTTTCGCAATGCTTTGCTTACTCTCCTAACGTTGAAAACGTTACAGTGATACCTTTCGCATTGCCTTGCTTATTCTCCTAACGTTGCAAACGTTACGGTGATATATCGTTGAATATAACGAGATATTTTAATCTAGGCTATAAAGTGCGGGTGTATTATGATATTAATTTACTAACTGAGTTGGCACAATGATATGATGCGATGACTCGTGTTAATACATTCAAAACTGCGTTACCTTGATCCTGGTAAAAACAGAGGGAAAATGGACACTGGAGTCAAAAAGTTCGAAAATAGAGATACATTATCGTATGTATAAGAAAAATTTTTATGCGACGGAACTTTTGAATATCATATCCTTCGAAATACATTTACTTTATGTACAACAAATGCAGAATAATTCCTAACAAGATGAAACAAATTTACTCTTAACCGATCGATACAAAGTTGATGACTTTAAAAAGCCAAACTTCCATATGTTCTCTCTGACTGATTTAATGTGATCCCAAATTGGTTTGCAACTGCTGTTGTTCTTTATTAATAAAGATAATTGTTTAGCCTAAAAACCTGCAAATATTTACATCATGTCTAAATTTCAGAGCACCTGACCCTGGTTGCTCTGTAAAAAATGTGTGAGATTCTGCATTACGTGGTCCAAGTATTAACTTTCATACCCCATCCAACCCCTTTTCAAAGAGGCGAAAAAAGTTTGCATATTGTAAAATTAAAACATTTAATACATATTTTAAATAGGTTATCGCAATTTTTCAGTACTTTTTTTTTTAAATATGTTTTATTGTCGAAATATCCCTTATAAAATCCTGCTAATATAAGCTTTCCCATCGCTTCATGAAATTAAGGCGGGACCACGTAAAGGGCCACAGACACAATCCGTACCATTTGCATCGGATCCTGGTTGATAGATTGTTTGCTATATACCTTCAGATTAAAGAGAAAACGACGATCGGGACTTTGGCTCCACCAAAACAAACAATAAAAAAACATATGTTGGTTGCATGGCGTTTTAAGTCATCTTCAGCACATTTTAGGTATATGCGATTGTCGATTTGTTGGTGGGGGAGGCAGACCACCGACCTTTTCATAAATAGGACAAGTACTGAATACCTCATGAAATCTGGGAACGATCTTGATTCGTACCCACGACCGTAGCGGTGAACTTGAAATAGCGCCTCACCACTCTGGACCACCGCTACTAAAATTATTCATACGACAGCATGATGCAAAATAAATAAAGAACAGCCCAATATTGAATTATTATATGGGTTATGAATGTAGAGGGTGTGATCTTGTTATAGTGATAGAATCTGGTGGTGAGTTTTTCTAAATGCGTCTATGTCGAACAAGGTACACGACTAAACAAATGTACTCCGGACCTACGTTCGTGTATATACGTTTGGGCCTTGAGATAATTCTCTCTTCATGACCTGTCTTTCGTCGACAGTACCCTAAAATAAAGTATGGGCCCAAAGTAGACATAAAGCAAACTTACTTTCCCCGTAGCGCGCTGCATGACGGTTTTTGTCGCCGTTTTACACGACAATGACCTCAAGCAGTTTTTATAAAAAAAAAAGGTTTATTCAAAAGGCATTATCTTAGAGCACACAGCTGTATACATATTGCCTGCAAAAATCTTCTTTTTTTTAAAAAAAATCCCTAATACATAAAAAAAGTAAAAACGAAAAAAAAACGAGGGGCAAGAAGATATCAGGATTCAGACTATATCATCAACATGTCAGTGTCAAATAAGATATAAAATAGTGGGAAATACTCCCAAAAGCGAACCACAGCGTCACTGGGAATAAAACAAGTTCATGGAGTTAGCCCCGGGACCACACTAGCAACGCTCTAGCTAAGCCCCTAACAGGTAACAATTATTTGATCATAAATGATATTTAAAAACAAAATACATCAATGAATAAAAAATCAAATATTACAAATATTACAAATGCAGCAATGTGAACAACTTATGACGTAGACTATATACATGAGTTTTGGCATAATGTAGCCTGACATGTCGTATAGAGAGGCAACCGTTATTGTAGCCAACAATAAGATTATTTTTTTTTATTTAGAGATTTTGTTTAAAATAACTCTTAATGTACATTGATTCACAAATTAATATAATTGCGTAAAGTAATACATTGAACACGTCCTATAGAAAAGCTTAGCTTTTCGTTTATATCTCCGAATACTTACGGAAAATGTCAATTACAAGTTTCAAATTTTGAATTCGCAAGTTTTCATTATTTTATACATATAATATAATTCTAGAGAAAGTTGTATTGAGAATGTTGCCACTTTTTTTTTTTTAAAGCACTAGCGCATTTCGAGGGGAGCACCCTCATCGAAGTCATCCTATGATTTGAAAAGGTTATCACATAACATTTAACTGAATGTTGTTTAACCGTTCATCAAGACATTATATTGAATATTTATAGCCGGTCGCCCCAATGAAAGGAAGGATACATAAAAATCCGAGAAGCTGCCCTAATCTTACTAACGAATATATTTCCCTTTGATTAGCAAATTTTTCCAACGATAGACTCAGAAACACAGAACCGGTGTACATACCAATCCGACGGACTAGACTAAGGGAACATGTTTTACTCAATAATACACAAAAACAATTGACTTGCGGCGATAAGGCTTCATCCGGGTCAAATCCAACGTGCTATCAACTAGACCACGCCAGCCTCCTTGAAGAGTACGAGTTCCTCGCCGAAGTTTGGAGGGTGAAAACTCGTTAAATGTGAAAATCTTTAAAATATCTCAGCACATTGTTTTTTTCCATAAGTTGACCTCCGCACAAACCCCTCCCAAATTAAATTGTCGCAGCTTTATCTTCCACCGCTGATATCAGACCGAGATATTTCGAACAGGGGAACATATCTAGTCGTTTTTTTAAGATGTAAAACTACCAGCTAGGATCCTGTGTCAGAAGCAAACAGGATCCGGTGCCATTGCAATGCACAACCAACTTAACGCTTCTGGCAATCGGTATATAATATTATGTATTAAATACGTCCAATGGATGTTATGGCTGAACATACATAATTCCAGATATAGCATATGCCAATAGCAATCTCCGTTTTTGAAATAAACAAAATTTTCTTAGAACTAGACGTACTTTTACGCGTCGGTGTGAAAACAGTGCGCGTTCTTTCACATCTAAAACACTGTTTTTATAACCCGTTCTTCATGAATTCAGACACACAAATGCATCTAGTGTTCCGTGGGTGTGATAATTTTTAAAAAAGTGTCTTATGGTTAAGAAATATTAAATATGTTTTAACAGCACATCCAACAGTTTACGTGTTTTTTACCTGCCAGGGTCCTTTACATGAGCAACCAGGATCAAGGTAACGCTGTTTTGAGCAGCCAGGGCCCGTTACGTCTGTCCACCGTGAATATAAACCATTACTTTTTCCAGGTCCGTAGCTTCACTGGGGCACACAGAGGCAGTTGCCTTGGTTGAATTTTGGGAATGTACATACTTTACATAAAAACAACTCGTATACTAGTAAATAAGGACCCTGGGGGAAATGCAACACATTGACAAAATCCAGGGTGGAGAGGGAAGTTAATGCCACCGGACAACAACATAAGCGATATGCCTCGGTTAAATTACGGTTATGGACCTGTTTTCATTTAAAGTTACTTTAAAAACCATTGAACTTGATTAAAGAAAATTAAAGATTTAAATAAGTAAACTTACGAAAGGTTAATTACTAGTATTTGAACTTAATAGTTATACTTAAACTTTCGGTTTTTAGTTAACACTTACCCTGTCATACAGACGGAAGCTGACGTCTTTCATATTATCTTTGATTTTGAAATCTGATCAATCAGAATTTTAATGTTCAGATTGCCGATTCATACATTTTGTGTTGCATTTTTTTTGGTTCGTGAAAACATCAATGTTGGGGATCACCCCGAAACATTGGGGCGTGGGGTCCTCAGGCTCTTACGCCTATGTTTATGACTATATAGAAACTCTCTCTTTCTCTCAATTCCTTCTACCCCCTCATTCATTCCCCCACTCTCTCTCCCCTTTTCTCACTCTTTTCCCTACCTCCCTACCTCCTCCCTCCCTCCCTCCCACTCGCTTTCTTTTTTTCAATGTCTCTCTCTTTCTCTGTGTGTGTGTCTCTCTCTTTCTCTCTCTTTCTCTCTTTCCTTCTCCCTCTTTTTGACTCTCTATGTCTCTGTGTGTCTCTCTGTGTCTCTCTATCCATTTTATTTTCAATTTCAAAATTTCAATTCATGCATAAATTAAGAGAAATTTATTTAAAATATGTTGATTTATAATCTACTAATATGTGTAAACCATGCATGCATAACTTCACATAACAAATACTATATCTCCATCTTTACCATTAGTTATGAGCCTCAACCAATATTCCAATTTTGATAAACAATGTCTCCCTTGTGTCAATATACAGCACACACACACACACACACACACACACACATAAAAATGGAGGATTATTTGTATAGATGCAATGGGATAGTTGGAAAAGGTCTTTGTTAAAAGGCCGCTACGTTTAATTATAGGTATTGTTTTGGATTATATATAAATATGGACTTATAATGTTGTTTGAGTAAGTACATCTTTAGCTTCATTTTCAGTTTCTAATGACTTGTATTTCCTATTTGATCTTCTACTGAAGTTTGGTCTCATCAGTTCGGTGGTAAAATGCCGTCTGCTAAAATCCGCTTTTATACCCGTTATAAGACCAGTGGTCGATTCACAAAGTACCCGAAGCGTCTCATACAGTACCGCCTTATCTCATTAATATTCAGTGAATTTAGGTAGTGCGCATGTTGTATATATGAACCCACACGTATACAGTAATCACTTAGTACAATATGCGTAATAACCGTTAGATTTGTTCAGTTCTAGTGTGCCTTTTATCGGGATTGTGTAGCTTTAAGACGTCAAACAAATTGAAAAAATTGCATGCATTTACAATTCTACGGAATGAGAAAACTCATATGAATAACTACTATGAGATGCCGAGTTATACATCAATAATTATCGTTTAAGAATTACTTTTATTTGAAGTTGATGGGTGTACAACCAACCCTTGCAAGAACGGGGGCGATTGTATTGTAACTGTCATAGGACACCACTGTGGATGTCACTACGGCTACACCGGTGACACCTGTGAGAGTAAGTCATAGGTTTCCATTAATAAAATCGATATATTATATGGTAAGAACGGTGGCGATTGTATAATAACTGTCATAGGACACCACTGTGGATATCACTACGGCTACACCGGTGACACCTGTGAGAGTAAGTCATAGGTTTTCCATTAATAAAATCGATATGTTATACAATTTACACTAATTGAGCGTTATTTTATAAGAAACAAATCAAACTAGCAATTGGCATCATCACCATTTTAAACTCTTCAACGGTTTCATCGGTGACAACTGTGAGATTAAATCATGGGTTTTCCATTAGCAAAGTCGAAATATAGTGTTTACTGTAATATTGTATAGATTTAAACATATTGCCATATAGTGTGCAAACGGTTCGGGCCACAAGTTCTAACAACATTAGTTATGGCCCTTCCCAACAGAAACTTTATAATATAACCATGTATTATCCAACCATAACTGGCGGATAATACCAGGAAGCAAGAACTAAACAGAAATAATGTTTGTTGGGGATTCATTATTTATGCTAGAAATTAAATGAGCAGTTTTGGATTTTCAATAAATGTGATTAAAGTAAATTGACTAGGAGCAATTTCGAGGTATGCGTTAAAGCGTTCTTGCCTTTATGTTTCGTCGTTAGCAATTGTTGTTGCGATAACCTAAGTAACATAATTTGATTTGCAGGTTTGTTTGATTTTGGACGATTTTGCAGATGAGAAACTTTGATACTCAATTTACCGAGCTACTGCTCTAAATTCTTGCTTTCATCATTTCTTGCTTAAACAATAACTGCAGACTCAATAAAACCGAGTCTGCTGCTTTATTCTCTTATGTGTGTATGTTGCTCACAAAGGATCACCTTTATCAGTATTTATTCAGAAAACTCTTTTTTTCTACATTAGATTTGAGTGATTATATCAGAAAAAACTTGGTGGAACTCGTCAATTGCCATAATCGACAAACATTTTATAGGGATACATCTATCGACTCATGATTTAGTAAAATAACATTTAGTGAAATAAGCAAACGTCAGATGTTTTATCCCGTTTTTCAAGGTAAAGTGTATATAG
This sequence comes from Cyrtodaria siliqua, assembly GCA_037043455.1. Taxonomy (NCBI): domain Eukaryota; kingdom Metazoa; phylum Mollusca; class Bivalvia; order Adapedonta; family Hiatellidae; genus Cyrtodaria; species Cyrtodaria siliqua. Next base: position 106,922 of record JAWPHD010003347.1, on the reverse strand, counting down.
CATGAATAATCGAAGCATGTATTTCAGAGTTTGGTAAACACTATTTATAGTAGCAGTGACTTTGACCTTGATCCCAGCGGGCGGCCGCAACATTACGTTACCCCGCCTTAATTCCATTAAAGCTGTACAGTCCCTATTTTAACTGGTAGTAACTCATGAATATGAATGAGTCACGTGTGAAGTACTTTCAAATCGACGAACACCCCAAAAGTCGGTATATAAGGAGAAATCGATACGTAAAATTTCACATTTGTATTTAGCCTCCGTACAGTAAATATACGGCTCCAGAATATATGTGATAAAAAAATAGTTGCCCGGAACGGGATTTGAACCACAGCCTTGCACTTGTAAGGTTTGAAATATTACGCTGAACCTCTAGACCACTGCCATTTATTGGTATTTTGTAGCATTTTTAACACTAAATAGGCATTACGTAATAACAAGAGCGCGCACACTAACTCATCAAGCGCTCAAGTCGAGATATGGTTGATTTGAGGCGAAGTATTAGTTTCATATTGATAAGATACGGTATTACACCAGGCAATGTTAATTTACACGTGCGACAATATGGACTGCATATTTATTGATCCATCATTAGTTGCGTTCAAATATGTTAAGTTATTTTGCCTCATAATATATGGTAGTTAGTATACTATTTTCTCAAGTAGCGTTGTTGTTCAGTGGATAGAGCACAGGACTTGAAATCAGAAGGTCGTGTGTTCGAGCCACGAAAGAAGCTAACTTTTTTTTTTTGTAAAAATTACTGTTACCTGTGTATAGGTACGATGTGCACTGGTCGATGTATATACAGTAAATGATTTCCTTCGCTATATTTGCTCGCTTAAATACCCGATTTCGACATGAGCTGGTGAACATGAAGTTACAAATAAAGACACGCCTACAAAGAAGAAATCGATTGATATAGGGACTCTGTAGCTTTAAGCGATGGGAAAGCTTATATTAGCAGGATGTTAATAACGGATATTTCGACAATAAAACACGTTTAAACATATTTTTACTGAACAAAATACGATAACCTGTTCAAAAGTTTTAATTTTACAATATGCAAACTGTTTAAGCCGAAATTTAGATTTTATTTCATACCCTACCCTTGCCAACCCCGTTTTCGCTTCTTGGGGAAGGGGGTGGATGGGGGTATGAAAGGTAATATTCTGACCACGTAATGAAAGGGTTGACATGTTTAAGTAGCATATTATGGCAATTTGAAAGCATGGAATTTATATAAATGTAAGGAAAGTTTAAAGTGTATCGACTCAAAAAGTAAATAAAAAGCGTATGAAACGGAACTAATTTTTCATTGCACACTTTATCTTTAACTCACTCGAATCCGTGTAGCAATGGCAGCCATGTGTCGACTCACAACATGCACCACATTATTCATGTCGTTGTCAACAAGGATACACCGGACATACGTGTCAAAGTAAGTATCCAATATGGGGGGAAAACAACATGTTAATTTAAGTATTTGCTTATCGTAAAAAACTTGGAGCTATGATGTCTTCTTAATTTTAAATAAATACCTTACATGTGTTTCATCCAAATAATTGCATCGAAGGCAATGAAGAGCCCAAAATTCGGTGGTCCTTGATCATACATTTAACTCTACTTGCTTACCACTACTGTTTCTCACACCGAGACTATCCTACGTTTGTAAATGAAGTCATTCCGTCGTGTTATGTCTCGTTTTATTGAGATTACAGTAGGGTAAGTGTGAGGTTTGGTTCACCATAGAACCTAGTTTAAACCCACAGCGGCCTTTTTTGCCACTAACCGTTCCAAGGCGGTCTATTGTCAACCCTTGTTCGTGTTTGTGACGTCATATGCTTTTATTCTTTGTTAACATTGCCATACATGTATGTCCTTTTGCGTGTGTTTGGCTTTACTGTGTTCTGTGAAAGCTACATTTCCTGTTCGACTTTTATACTTATTGTTATTGCTCTAGATTCTTGCCTTCATAACTTCTTGCTTAAACAATAACTTCAGAAAAAGCTTTTTTGCTTTTCCTCCATTTATATCAGAAAGACCTTGGTGGAATTCGACAATGGCCAAATATATATAGAGCTATATCTATCGATTCCTGAGTTTAGTGAAATAACAAATATAAGCAAATGTCAGATGTTTTATCCCGGTTCTTTAGAAAATTAAATATAACATGAATAATCGAAGCATGTATTTCAGAGTTTGGTAAGCACGTTGAGGCGTCCCCAAAGGGTAGACAGTTTTAACATGTTTAAGAATATTTGAGAAATGGAATTTATATAAAGTAAGTAAGTAAAGTTTAAAGTGTATGCTGTCAACATTTAAATAAAAAGATTATGAAACGGAACTAATTTTCCATTTCACACTTTATCTTTAACTCACAGTCAATCCTTGTCACTCGAATCCGTGTATCAATGGCGGTATGTGTGTCGACTCACAGCAGACGCCGTATTATACATGCACTTGTCAACAAGGATACACCGGAAATACGTGTCAAAGTAAGTATCCAATATGGCGGGAATTTCAACATATGTATTTGCTTATCGTAATAATCTTAGTGTTTCCCACACCGAGAATATCCTACGTTTGTAAGTGAAGTCGTTGGGTGGTATTTAACAGAGTAAACTAAAAAAAAAGTATGAAAGGAGAAATTTGAAAATCGTCGAACATAAAATATAAAAAGATTGCAGTCTCTGTTTGATTGAGACTGTTTAGGAACGATAGTGAAAAGTGCTAGCTACCGTTCACGGCCTCTAATTGTCCATTTCATACTTTATCTTTTAGTGATTGTAAATCTATCCATGTCACTATCCTAGCTCCAAGTTCTTTACGATAATTTGACCTGAAAACATACAATACATATTTGTACAAGTCTTTAATTAATAACTTATTGAATAGGTGTGAGGACCGCTATTTAGTATTTAGTCAAAACGTCATCATTGTTCTTCCTTTTCGACATTACTGAAAATTATAAGAAAATTATAACATACACATTTCCGCTTATATATTTGTCCATCTTTGAATATATATCTTATGTTGTTTATAAGCAAAGAATAAACTGGCACGTTGCATGCATGTGTTGTAGCATGGTCGCTGAAATTACCTTTGTATTGCACAGTTGTAAATCGTTTAATTGAAAATAACACCTGTCTGAATAACTGGTACAGTAGAAAGTTAGAGTATGGCATGGACATGCTACAAAACAAACAGAGTCTGTTCTCTTCTCGTCGGTGTCGGTTGATCTAAACCAGCTCGATGAGACCAAACTATATCCATTACTTATCAAGCATTTTCTATCTTTCTGATGGCGTTTCTTACTTTTCAGTATTTATTTACCTTGATAAATGTTGAGGCTTCGTACATTGTCCGACACTATAACCGTAAAGACATTAATCAAAGGTTAACGTAAAATAAAGGATTCATATATTGAATACGTTGTAATGCTGGTCAGGATGTTGATGCACTATTGACTCGCGATATGTCTTCAACTGCCCTGACAATTCAATACAAAGTATAAAGTACTTGCTTTATGGCTTTCTAAGTTTTTTTTAAAATTATATATACATAATTATTGATGTGTTATACTTATATTGCCTATTAATGCTGCATTGTTTGTTGGAGAATATAACCTGGCGGAGATATATTTATTTACATTATCCCGTTTTATTGGGATTGAGGTTTGTAGAACATAATAGAACCTGGTTTAAAACCCCCGGCGGATTTTTTGCCACTGACCTCTCTAAAGTGGTAACGCTTTTTTGTGTTTGTGATGTCATATCTTGCCCTTTACTCATCTTTTCAATTCTTGTTTGTTTCTGTGCGTGTTTGTGATTGACTGTGGTCCTCGAATGCTACATTTCCTGATCGACTTTTATATATATACACTTATTTTGATATAGCATAAATAAACAATGCGTATTTACAAATGTAACAAGCAAGTGTTAATTTCAATTACAGACGGCTTACAAATTAGGTCAGGCGAGGTTTTTCTTTCGTTACAATCCTGTTAACTATGTACTGTACCAATATATATATGTTGTAAAAATGTTGAAATAAAACGTTTAAACTAAATAAGGTCAATATACACTATTGCCTGCTATAGAAAATTTAATAATTGATTCTTTAACTGATATGGTACTTCTGTGTTTTAATAAGATCACGTAGCACCAACACGTACGAGTACGCCTACGAGTACGACGACTCCGAAACCAACTACCACAACGATCACTGCCGCTACAACAACTAATGCGTTACCGACGTGTAAGTCACGTTTTGATATAACAATTAACCGTTCTTACACCCTGACTTTACCAATACCTAATAAAATAAGTTAAGACCATTAATAGCGTAAACTATGTTTAAAAGGTAAATTATTTCTTTAACCAATACCTAATAAAATAGTTTGAGACTATTAATAGCGTAAACTATATTTTAATGGGTAAAGGATTATTATATTTTATTTCTTTAACCAATACCTAATAATATAGGTTCAGACTATTAATAGCGTAAACTATATTTTAATGGGCAAATAATTATTATTTTTATTTCGTTACTTTTACATTACATTAAGAGAACACAATTCAATCGATTAAAGAGGCTGAATCTGTTTTTCATTGGTAGGACAGGGTTTGGCTGGAAGTGGGGTGTCACATATTTACAGAGTTTTCTAAACGTTGTTTTTCATTTGATTTCCGCTACTGTGTATGTTCCTACGATACTTTACGCATAATTACTGGCGGTTAGCAACGGGCAAACACTAGTGGAACCAACACCTCCACCCCAGCCTCAACACAACGTATTATATTATTAGTACAATAGATAGAAAATAGAACAGCAAATATAATATAAACAATAGTCTAAATATTCACAAAGTCCTTTTACATCATTACTTCTATATATGTAGCACAATCAGTTTAAATAATTATGAACTGAACAGTATTCTCTTATTACACTTTCCATCACCGTGATCATCCAACGGTATTAAAATACAATAACCACTTCTTTATAGTCGTTTATTGAGCGATTTATATTTGCACTTAGCACGCTCTTGTGAATAATGTGCATCGAGGCCAATTTAATAACAGGCGCAAACCCGAGAAGGTCACGACGACATTTTCAATTTCGTCTGATTATACAAACAAGTGAGAAGAATAACAATTTGGGTGTTTTTGCAAACCCTTTTCTTTTCGCCAAACTTCATTAATTCGGGAAAAGTTCCGCCATACAGAAACCCAGAATTAGAAAGACAATCATGCACTCTTAATTATTTATTTATGCTTTACTCAAACATAGTTTGTAAACAGTATGTTTCTAGCCAAGACCAATGTCATAGACGTGATACAGACCACCAAAGCATGTAACATGTTTTTTATCTTTGATAATCTACACAACTGTCTCAACCTTTGACATATTTTGCAAATAAACAAAATTAGCGTAAAACAATTTTTAACTTCATATTTGGCAGATTCCGGACAGATAGTGAACCCTGTGATAACGTCTACCTAAGTCCTTATAGGACGGTAGCGTTTGATTATTTGTCTGTAATACTGTCTTGTCGTATCCTTAACAGTTTATTCTCTCGTTGCTCTGGCTTCTGCCAAGTCACCGAGTACTTACTTTGTGGCTTTCTAGGCGTTTCTTTTCATATTATATATACATGATCATTTATGTGTTGTGTTTGTGATGTCGATTTTGGCTTTTTATTATTCTTTGTTTCTGTGTGTGTTTGTTGTTGACTTTCGTCCTTGAATGCTGCTTTTACTGTTCGATTTTTATATCTATCTTTACTTATATTGCCTATTAATGCTGCCTTTTTTGTTAGAGATTATTACCTGGCAGAATATATTTATTTACACTGTCCCGTTGCATTGCGACATATATCAACTAAATAGTTCTGCATTATATCGCCATGATTATATTAAAATAATGTTTGTTTTTTACTCCTACATCCCTTGTGTTACACATCTCATATTTGACTCCTAGGCGTACATAAATACAATTTCATCATAACTGGACATACACATCTGTAAATTGTCGAATTAATGTTTTAAATTGTTATTTCTTACGAGGCGTTAGCGTAAGCAGGTTTTTCTATGTTTGTCCGTTGTTAATAACATACGAAAGTTAATTCAGTACTAGTATTATAATAAATTAGTTTATATTTACGGTTACGTTAAGTCTAAGCAGGTCTAAACAGAATGGGAATAAAGTTGCCAAATTAGTCAATTTAGTTTAAGTGTAAATAAAAAAGTGTAAGACTTTACCTTTAACGTATGCGTGTATATATAGGGTTAAGCGTCACGTTTTAAACAGTTGTTCATACATATCAAGACGGTGTTTACTTGAGATCAATGCTCAACTTTATATATCGAGCACCATCTGTGTGGTTTTCTGGGCTATTGTTTCCTTTGTATTTATATATACACGAGCATCTTCGTGTTTTACTTATATTGCCTATTAATGCCGCCTTGTTGATTAGAGTATAGTTCATTGCGGGGATTTATTTATTTATACTGTCTCGTTTAATTGGGATGACAGTAGGGTAAGTGTGAGGTTTGGTGCATTCTAGAACCTAGTTTAAACCCCCAGCGGCCTTTTTTGCCACTGATCGTTCCGAGGCGGTAGCTCTATTGTCAACCCTTTTGTGTTTGTGATGTCCAATTTGGCCTTTATTCATCTTTAAATGTGTTCTTTGTTTCTGTGTGTGTTTCTGTGTGTGTTTGTGTCGTCTGCCGTCCTTGAATGCTGTTTTTCCTGTTCGTTTTTTATATCTATATTTATATTGCTGTCAAACTTTGTCATTACGCCATAGACACATGGCACGAAACTCCACCGATTCACATTAACTGACACGGGACCTATCGGTCTTAGCACAAGCCTTGAAATTGAAACAAGCCTAGCAATGGAGCTACTAGGGCTACTCATGGCCGGCTATTGAACCAACGAATTGCCGCATTTGAGGCGGATGGTCAACCACCTCTAGTACAATTTCTGTAGTTATAAATAACAAGCTTTTTACAATAATTCATTTGTCTTTGGGAGTATTCATGTAACAAAACATTTTTACATGTATAGGCACCAGTGATTGTTTTTAAATGTATTATATTATTATTAAGTTATATTAATTGCACTGTTTATCAATTAAGTATCTTATTTTCAGCTTTGTGTGAGGACGATCCGTCTTACACGTGCTCGGGTTATACACCTGATATGCAAGCACTAATGTGCAGTAGTCCAGATTATGCCATTTATTGCCGGCGGACTTGCGGAGATTGCGGTGGTAAATTATAAAAATAGATTAAAATGTTAAATAGTCGTTATACGTTTTGTGTTAACATTCAGTTGTATCACTGATTCGGTAACTTGTATTTCGTTATGGTATCAAAAAGAACCTTATTTGTCGCCGTTGTTAAAAACATTTAGCTCCAAACATGCTTGTTTTCATTTTTCACATAGACTGCACCATATTTAGATAAATCGACACTTATTAAATAAATAGGTGTTCGATATACTAAATGTGTAATGATTTAATTAAATACATCAATGGGACTCCCACGAGGTTGTCCGGTCATCGCTCAAAGAAAAGTGAAGCGTTATGACTGACTGTAGGGTGGTCGATCACTTAGCATCAAGTGCGTAACAGTATTTAAGGGCCATATCCTTTTCGTAGGAAATTTCCTCATGATATTGTAAAGTATTCAGGAAACCCGTCAGACTCCGAAGCTTATAGATCACACCTCCATACAATAAAGGCTGTGATATGTTTAGTCACATAAATAGTTTCAGGTTGATGTTGTAATTCTCCATTGTAATTCTCTAGTATGTTTTCGTTGCAGCAATAGAACTTTGAAAACGATCTATTTACTTTGTGATAACGAAACTTTGCTGAAGAAGTTTACTTGCTATTGCTTGATTTCGATCACTGAAGTCCTTAAACATATTTACAGACTCTAGCAAAGTAAATGACATGGGGTTGAACATGTCAAAGTTAAAATCATCTCTCTTATTGTAGATTTTAGAATATATGTATTCAATTGAAATCGAAAGATGGTGATCGAGGAATGCTGCTATTGTATCCGTGAACTCTTTATTGAAGCTTTATTCACCGTGAACTCTGCTGGATAAATATAAGTGACCATTGACTGTGTTGTAGGTAGGTTAAAGTTCAAGTAGATATACAAGTTGAACAGGAAATGTAACAAAACATGGTCAATCCAAAACACGCATTTGTTACGTAAATAGTTTTCATAATCAATTTAGGAAATAAAAAAGCCAAACTGGTCTTAACATAATGGCTGGTGTGAAAATTACGCTCTAATACTCATTGAAATCAATGGTCCTAATTCATTATGTTTTCATCTTCTCACCCGAGTCCCCACACCACCCACCACCCCAAATAAAAAATAAAACAAAATAATAAAAAAATAAATGGTTATACACTTGAAAAAATCGATAACGAAAACACACAATATGCAAAATGGCATTTTAAACAATGCACCGGATCATCGTGTGTGATTTATTTGTCCATAGTTCAACAAAACGTGCGCTAACAGCATCTTATGCCAGTCTGTATTAGTTTATACTGAATGTTTGTTTAATTCTAAATCATTTCAAGCGTTGACTTAAATATTAAATAGCAATACCAATTGTTGTAGTGTGGTCAAACTGGTACTACGGCCAATGTTCTGTTTCATGTGGTACCGGGACAACTCCAGGTGTCCGAGTATGTAGTTCCGGACACGAAGAGGATTGTACGGGATCGGCTTCGGGAACTTTTCAATGCCAGGAACAGCCGTGTCAAGGTCAGATAATTATTGGGCTTACATCTGGTTGAATTAGTTGAATTTTGTTATGTCTATATACAATAGTATGTTCGTCCATCTTTCGACGGAGCCTTATAGGATAACATATCTTTAGATAGGCTGTATCGTATTATCACATCAAGGTATTGCTGTATTTTGATGTAATAATGTACCTATTTAAAACATCTGTGTTTAAAACAAACAGAGACCATGATAAAAACAGGACATTTTATTGTAGTCGTTCTGAAATCACTCTCAAAAAGTAGGAAAACATTTCCATCGTTTAACTGTTAATTTCCTTCAATTTAAAAAAACAACAGTTCAATGGACATTCCAAGACTAATCTTTCCTCACTGAACTTCAATACACTATATGAGTTTCAAAGACCATCTACGGTATGTTTAAAACTAATTATCTTTAAGTACAATTTAAAATTTGCGTAATTTTGTAAGTACAAACATGATTTTTAGGGTTAAATATTAAACACTTGAAAGTGATTAAAATGTCAAAAACATTTTAAACTATCAGCGGATAATTATATAAACATATATGTGTGTGTGTTTTATCATATTAACTGGATTGTCGTACAAACCATATATTAATGTGTATATGCAACACATTTAGAGATATTAAAGCTGGGTAAAAACGTAAGAAAGCATTGAATACCTTGCTGTAAGCATATTTTCAACAAATGCATGAAACATTTAAGAGTTAAATTAGTTTTAAATTAAAAGTTTGTTTAAAGGTTAAACTTGTTATTTTGTGGACCTGTCTTACAAACACAAACATAGTGAATGAAGCTTTAGACTTGACAAGCATTACGATAAAGTGTTGATTTTGATTTTAGATCCGATACATAGTTTGCTCATTTTAATCTTTCCTTTTAACGATTAATAAACAACTAACTTATCAAGTGGACAAGTTTCTTATAAATATAAATAAATATAAATAACTCAGAAACAATACAGTAACTCTGATATTCTATGATTCTAAACTCATATCAGACGTATCAACAAACGCCTGAACTTAATAAAAATATGAAATCATCTCGAAAACGCTTTCGTCATTTGATATGCAATTTATGCGGAGGTTCGTTTAACGACATAAGCTTAGGCGTCTATATTTTGACCAATGCGTCTTACTTCAACAGCCTAAAATCATCAGCGCGTACTTCTCCAACAGTGTAGTTAATTCATATGTGCAACACTCTACTGAAGAAAAGCCCGATCTTTGTGTCTTTAAAATAGAATATCGCTTAAGCCGGTACTAGGAGGCGTGAGAGGTGTTGCACTTTACATTACCTCTCATCAACAAACTCAATAAAACAGAATCTGCTACTTTTATCTCTTGTTTGTGTTTGTTGCTTCCAAGGGATCCCCTTTTCAGTTTTTATTGACATTCATACTAGCGTTTGTTTAGTGCTGTGTGGTGGCCGTAAAAAGTCGCCCGACTACAAATTAGTAGTGTTATTACTTACTGGTCCTTTGGGATCATCAAACCCATTCTAAGTTGCTTTAAAGTAGGATTTCGCTTAAGCCGGTGCTAGGAGGCGTAATAGGTGTTGCATCTTATAATTAACTCTCGGGTAATATAAAGCCTGCAATATATACAAACATCACATTTAAAAAACAATTACAACATGAATGACATTGCAGCCATTACAGAAATACATTATCTACAAACGCGGCAATTTCATTAATATACCAAACAATCGAGAACTCACCAGACAAATCCATATTTAGGTTCTGCAACCAAATATTTACCAAGAATCTAATAGCTGTAGAATATATAAACTACATTCTCAATCAGACCTTTACAAGTCTATAGAAAACTACTAAAATATATATAATTACATCTCTGTACTGAAATAGGTGTTTCTCTTAGAGAAGGTAGGCAAAGACTGAGTTAGTTAGAGTTATCATGCCATGCAGTGTTAGGGGTGACCTAAGTTAGTTTTCACTCACTCAATCCTGTCAACCAAGCTGTATTTGTACAATAATCAGTTTGTCAAGACATATATGACAACCGTATACAATATAAATAATACATTGATCTCATGATAAATGGTCTCATTAACTTTTACAGTTATTACTCAGTACTGTGAACATAGCCAGTGGAATAAGGGACATAAATATGAGTAAACATACTACAGAGAACTATAGCAGTTGTCTCTCTTGAACCACTATTAAAGGCACGGCTACATACTTCCCGGCTCAGTGAAATGGCTCCTGACATTTATTGACCAGATGCCAGCGCTGTAAATAAGACATTTAATTAAAAGTTATAAAATAAACACAAATAAGCATACCTGAAAATATTCAACATAACTGACTTAACCAGGTACATTTATTATCTTTGCAAATAATATTAATTCAGCAAAAATGGACCAACTCCAAAGTCTGAAAGCAAACAGATTAGCATCCATATACTATGCTGAAATAAATTCTAAAATTGTTAACCAATATGTATCCATCTCCATACATATCTGTGAAATGGAAAACAGAACAATTAATGGGGTTTTTCGTCCCGTCAACACATCATAATGGGTTAACATGAGAAAGCAACATCAAAGGGAAATGAGATTGATCTCGCTAAAATACACATGTCAAGTACATCATATCTTCACGACATTACATGTCGCGACAAATACTGACATCATACACTGAAAAATGGTAAAAATTAACATTATACATAATACATTTCTTGTTTCGGTGTTGTGGCTGTCTGCTGCACAACCCACTGTCCCAATCGGTTTGGTGGTTGCCGTTCTCTGGTTGACCGTCTCGGTGGCTCCGGTTGCTGCACCAGTGTACCATCTGGGTGATCTTCCGGTGGACGTTCTGGTGTACGTTCCGGTGGATGTTCCAGTTGTACTGGCTCCGGTTGCTGCACCGGCAGATCCTCTGGTTGAACTTCCAGTTGACCATCTTGTGGATGTTCCAGTTGTGCTGGTGGACCTTCTGGTTGATGTTCCGGTGGTCTAGCTGGTCTACCTAGGGAATCAGGATATATATCCCACACGCTGTCGCGACTCGCATTAAAGTTGCTCTCATCCAATTGAAGGTTTGCATCTTCAAGGGTGCTACTTTCATGGCGTTCGCTTAGAGAGATGGTATATGGTCCAATTCGTACTTTCTTCTGTCTAGTACCATTCTGAATATGTTGCTCAGGTTCAGAATCTGAGCTTGAACTTTCTGTGTCGGTACTCCGGGGATTGGCTCTGGTGGGTTTTCTTCTAGACACAACCTTACGGTTTGGTATCTGGCATGGGACCTCAGAGGGAATAGAGGTAAACGGTAGCAGCATATTTCTGTGTAGCACCCGTATTGGCCCCTGTCCATCCTCGTGTTTCACTCTGTTACAGGGATATCCTTATTTGGCATCGCGAGTACCAAATATGGATCCCTGTCCCATTTGTCTGCCAACTTCTGCTTCCCTTGCAGGCCGACTTTCCTCACCAGGACTCTGTCACCATCCTCAAACTTGCTATTCCTTACATTACGATCATATCGCTCCTTGTTCTGAACAGCGTTCTTGCTGGCTTCCTTTGCAGCAACTGCATACGCAACATGCAACCTGTCTCGCAGCTTCTTGCCATACGTCTGTGGTTCTGATGCCGCTTCTTCAGCATCTACTGAAGTACCTAAGTAGGCATCTACTGAGAGACGAGGATGCCAACCGAACATGAGATAGTGGGGCGAATAACCAGTTGCATCGCTCTTCGTTGAGTTGTATGCCTGGACCATTGGCGCTACGTAGGATTTCCAATCCTGTTTTTGGTCCTCTTCCAAGGTCCCGAGCATTTTCAACAAGGTCTGGTTGAACCGTTCCGCTGATCCATTACCCATGGGGTGGTATGGTGTAGTTCTGGTTTTCTTAATCTGGGCGATCTTGCACAGCTCCTTGATGACGTTCCCGACAAAATTCCGTCCCTGGTCACTGTGAAGTGTCTCTGGAAAACTGTAGTATCGGAAAAAATTGTCATACATCCAGAATATGCTCAAAGCCTCCTTTTGACCTCTCCAGACTAAGAAAGTCCATGCAGACCAATTCTATTGGTCTTGTAGTCATTATAGGGTGTAGTTCTGCTACCACCCTAACTGGTGCCTTCCGACGAATACATCTGCCACAGGTTTCCACTTTCCTGTTAACATCGCCTTCCAAGCCAGGCCAATAAAAGCGTTGTCTAGCCAACCACAGAGACTTCTCCTTTCCTTGATGTCCAACATCATCATGGATGCCTTTTAGGGCAATGCTCCTGTAAGTCTCTGTGATGACTAGCTGTCTTGTCTGTTGACCATCAAAGGAGGCGGTTCTGTACAGAATGTCATCCTCTACGTTAAGGCGATTCCATTCCCGAAGGAACTTCTGTACAGTGCGTGTTTCTCTCCTGAGGTCTTCCTCCCTTGGCCGAGAACCGCATCCAAGGTGGTCTAATACTCTGGCTATGGTGGCATCTTTTCTCTGTTCCTGCTGCCAGTCTATCTGGTTAAAAGGTTCCGATGTTACAATTTCCTCACCGGCCGGTTGAGGTCCTACAACTTCCGAAACACAGTGCACCAAGGGTAGTGATGCTTTAACTGCATGGCAGATTGCTTTAACCTGATCAGGAAAGATCAACTCTGGTTGTCTTGACAGACTATCAGCATCAACATTAAGCTTTCCAGGGCGATAAATGATGGTGAACTGAAAGTTGCTTAATGCTGATATCCAGCGGTGTCCGGTGGCATCAAGCTTGGCTGTTGTTAGCACATAGGTCAACGGGTTGTTGTCCGTTACGACCTGAAATGTAGTTCCCATGAGGAAGTCATGAAACTTGTCTGTAATCGCCCATTTCAGTGCTAAAAACTCCAACTTGTGCGCTGGCTACTTCTTTTCACTGGGTCTCAGTCCCCTACTGGCATATGCTATTACGCGTTCCTTGCCTTCCTGAAGTTGGTATAGCACAGCGCCTAAACCAAATCCACTAGCATCTGTGTGTAAAACCATAGGTTTGGTATAATCAGCATATCCAAGGACTGGTGGTGTCGTCAATTTTTCTATTAAAGTATCAAATGCCTGTTGTTGGTCCTTTCCCCATTTCCACACAACAGCTTGCTTCTTGATCTTTTTCTTGGCTTTCTTGGCAGCTTTTGTCGTTCCATGACCCTCCAGCAAGGCATTTAGAGGTTGTGCAACTTGGGAGAAGTTCTTCACGAACCGCCTGTAATAGCCTGCAAAGCCAAGAAATTGTCGCAGTTCCTTAATATTGGTTGGTGGCTTTCAATTCTTGATTGCTGCTGTCTTCTCTGGGTCAGTTGCTATTCCATGTTCTGACACAACATGGCCCAAGTAGTTCACTGAGCTTTTGAACAGCTCACATTTGCTGGGTTTTAACAATAGCCCATGTTGTTCCAATCTGGAGAACACTCCTTCCAGACGTTTAATGTGTTCTTCGAATGTCTTCAAGAATACTAAAATATCATCAAGGAAAATGAGTCCCTTAAATGCATATCACCCATGCACTTCTCCATAAGCCTTTGAAATGTGGCAGGTGAGTTTGAAAGTCCCATTCCCATGCGATTCATCTCATAGAATCCGAGATTACCTACGGAGAAAGCAGTGTAGGGTTTCGAAGACTCCTCCATTTCCACTTGATAGTAGCCTGATCGAAGATCTAGCTTCGAAAAGTACTTTGATCCACTCAAGGTATCAATAGTGTCGTCAAATATAGGCAACATATATGCGTCCTTTCGTGTTTTGTTGTTTAAATGCTTCCAGTCTAAACAAAATCGCAGAGAACCATCCTTTTTCCTAACAAGTACCACATTAAGTGAGAATGGGCTGTCAGATTCTCTAATGGCATCTGCTTCAATCATCTCCCTAATGTGCTGTCGTACTTCTTCATACATGCCTGGTGGTATCCTCCTGTATGGCATTTTGAAAGGAGTATCGTCTTCTAGCACAATCTTGTGCTGACCTAGGTCAGTCTTACCAATATGGGCAGCTCCTTTCGAAAATATATGGTCCAAGGTACCTAAGATCTGGCGGACACGTGCAAGTTGCTCCTCCGTAAGATTGGCCGTATCAATTCTGACACCAAGTTCTTCCAGGGGTGAAACATTACCCTCCTTAGTCACTGTCATACTGCCAAGATCCGAGGCCAGGTTATCTACCACCTTGACTTCACTGATCTGGCAAATATCAGACTTGGGTCGGAATGTAATAGATTTCGCAGACATGTTGCAAATTTTAACTGCAATCTTGGCACAGTTACCGCGTTGTTCCAGATTAACCACTCTCGGACAGACTGTATATCCGGATGGAGAATCTGCCTGTAAGTTCTCTGTAACAACAGTACCGACATTATGGCTAACATGTCTAGCTGTACCATTAATTGTAATGGTTTCATAAGGTGCAACCTTTATCCCTTTCTTGTTGCTGGACTTCACTGTAAACGTATTGCAACTTATGCTGTCCATAGCAACTTTCCACTCTTCCGGAATATCAGATGAAGACTTATCTGTATCCTGTGCAAGAACATTCTTACACAAACGAATAACGTTGGTTCCTATAAGCACTGGACAATTACTATTCAAATGTGTATCCGGTACGACTAAAACAGGTACATCAAATAAAATATCAGATAAATATGGAACTAAAATAGTACATTCAATAAAACTAATATACTTCAACAGTGATCCATCAGCAATGGAAACTTTTAAACACCAGTGTATCCAAACTGTGTAGAACTGGTGGATCTGTTAAAGAACGATAAAAATTCTCGGATACTGTAGAAATCATCGACCCAGTATCCAACAAGGCTCTGACCCGTGATCCCTGTAAGAAAATATCACTTTCATTAGAGCTACCTATCATTTTCTCTAATATAACCTGGCCTATATATTCACCAGCCTCTGGTTGGCCATCAACAGAGACGGTTTAGCTTTTGGCTGTTGATTCCCTCTACCAAAACCATTCTGTTGGCCCCTGTTGTCTTCCGTACGGTGGTTGTTGTTACTGCCACCTGGATGGTTGTATGGTGGATTGTTGCCATAACGGAAACCACGTCCACGACCTCGACCCCTGAAAGTGTTCCGGGAGAAGTCTCTGTTCCTGTCATCCCTCTGATCCAGCCTATTGAGCATCATGTCCATCTTCTCATCTATCTTCCTATCCAGCCTCTTTTCCAACACATCCATTCTTTTCTCCAGCTTCCTCTCCACATCTGCAATCCCCAGAGACACAGGTGCGTCCGCTGTCACCGGCTGGTGACCCACCTTCTTGAGTGGTGCGGTGGTCTTAGCATCTGAAGGAGTGATACTAATCTCCTTGTCCACCATGCGTATCTCCCGCAGAAGCTCATCATATTTTTGACAGGGTGTCATACTTATGCCGGGTCTGGCTCTTGAGCTGCTCAGATCGGAGTGACGTCCAAAACTTATGCCGCATCAGGTCATTCTTGGCCTCCTTGGCAAGATGTTTGTTGTCAATGGCAATCTGTAACAAACTTTCCAAACGGCAACTAAAAGATGTGACAGATTCCTCCGATTTCTGAAAACTATTAAAAAATTCCTGCATAATCATGCCATTGGTAGAAATATCACCAAAAAGGGCATCCAACTTCGTTAACGTATCTGTGATGGTGGCTTTTCCCCCTAAAGGTATGAGCATTCTCCTTGCTGTTCCCCGCAGAGACCTCCTTATGGCTTGAGTAAGGATGCTCGGAGTTATATCAGGGTCCTCTGTCAAACAACGTATCTCGAAGCGCCACTCGTTGTACGTCACGTCCCCCTTCTGGTCGTCACCTGAGAAAAACGGAATCTTAGGAATGGATGACTGTGCGACAAGACGAGTTACATCCTCTGTCTTGGAAACACTCAAATCTCCACTCGCCTTAGCCTTCATACTGGTGGTCTCATACACCTCGTACAACCTAGACCTTAGGTGTACTACTAATCAGCTTCCGTGGTGTTACATCATATCTACCACTCTTAATCAATAAGTCGATCATCTCCTGCTCTGACAGAGCTTCCTTAGGACTTCCATCTGTTTTCGCCGCCATCATATTTTCTACCTTAATCACTTTATCACAGTAACACACTTATCACTTTATCACAGTAACACACAACTATCACTATATCAAAAACACTAAAGTTATGTAATCACAATCTAAACTATCACTGAAAATGAACAAAAATATTAATTCCCTGAAATAAATTGTCCGTTATTCAACAGATAACATCTATATATGCACTATTACTAACCGCTGAAAAATAATACTATCAGTGATTAAATTCCTGAAATTATCAACAAGTGTTAAGTGAAAATCTCTGACAAATAACCCAAAGACTAATCTATGTCACTGACAATAGTAATCAAAAGATAAATCATTTATAAACTACCCTGAAAATAAATAGATCCAAACTATTAATTCCTGGAAATAAATTGACACATAATATTACTTCCTGAAAATAAATATAAACAACAAATTATTTCCTGAAATAATAAACACTGTATACACAATTTCCTGAAATAATTTCACAAAAGCACAAAAATATCCTGAAAACAGTCTCAAAATATCATATCACACTTCTAAACGCAAGCTGGCACATATAAATACACATATAATATATAAATATTATGCACAAATATAACTATAAATACCCTTTTCTTCCATCGCTTTCTCCTCGGTAAAGTGCAAGTGAATGTGAATGGATTTTAAAGAAAAGAGTGAATGTGTGAAGGGATGATTAAACAGACCAGAAGAAAAGTCAGTGAGAAAACACCCTTATAAATTAACTAGTATACCAACTTCTACGTGGTAACCAGATAATTATTATACACTCAAAAACTCAAATATCTATATCTCAAACCCAAAACACTAATGACACTTTAATGTGTATACTACCGGTACCCAAAATATCTCCGGTTCCAACCGTAAACTCTTAACCTCTATGACATCCTAAAGATATCAAAATCCGCACTTATTTTATCAATTCTTTTGAAAAGAATACCAAATAACTATCTCTGCTCTATAAAGAGTTCACTGATCAATACCAATATTCAATATCACACACTATAATAGTGTTGAAAATCTATCACTGTATGCTAAGTTCACAATCTTAATACACACGCAAAAAGCACAAAATTAAATATAATCTTTTAAGTGTTCACACTAGTGTTCATTAAGAATGACACTTGGTTGGTCAAGAAAAGACACTTTCACTAAGTATACATGTATAATACTCTGGAATATACCAGAAATTGCTGCACAATAAGGTCTACATGCCTAAATAATGTTTATTGTCACTAATAATGAAGCATATCATACTATCTCATAATTTAGTTTACACCAGAATATCACCAAACATCCCTATATAAAACATGACCCAAATATCTTACAACTGACAGTTGTAAATCTGACCTAGTCTAAAAATAGACTCACTGTGTTAACCCAATAAACCAGTCTTAAAATAACCAAAACTTACACAAATTCTGTGACTGCAATTATCTGGTGAAAACTATAATATTTAGATATTACATTACTTCGTTATTGTAAAAGAATATAAAATGCACTGAATAAAGTAAAAGTATCACTTACAGCAATCCATTATAATCCTTTATAACACTCCTTTTTCTATGAAAAACACACACAACAATTGTCACATGTTCCAGTTACACACCCGATTATGTCCTGGTTCTCCAACGTCGATTACTGCCGAATAACATCATGACCTCTGTAAAGAGTTCACGAAACGTCAAAACGTAAACACGTTTAATAACTTAATACCGGAATTCCTCGCGATCGCGCGAAATAAATATTATGCTAGATCTAGACTTAATTTCCAAAGTAGGCCTCCTATAAGATCTGCTGCAGCGCTATAAACGAAACACTAGAACGAATCATCCACTGCACTCCCGCCATCCTGATCTTTGGAATCGGACACTTATAGTCGGAGTCGGCATCTGGCTGGCTTAAATTTCCCTCCAACACGTTGGGCGCCATTTGTAACCATGGTCTTATGGGGATAAATTCAACAACTCCAATCCATGATTTAGGGTTCTTTATATACGGGTAATATAAAGCCTGCAATATATACAAACATCACATTTAACAAAAAATTACAACATGAATGACATTGCAGCCATTACAGAAATACATTATCTACAAACGCGGCAATTTCATTAATATACCAAACAATCGAGAACTCACCAGACAAATCCATATTTAGGTTCTGCAACCAAATATTTACCAAGAATCTAATAGCTGTAGAATATATAAACTACATTCTCAATCAGACCTTTACAAATCTATAGAAAACTACTAAAATATATATTATTACATCTCTGTACTGAAATAGGTGTTTCTCTTAGAGAAGGTAGGCAAAGACTGAGTTAGTTAGAGTTATCATGCCATGCAGTGTTAGGGGTGACCTAAGTCAGTTTTCACTCACTCAATCCTGTCAACCAAGCTGTATTTGTACAATAATCAGTTTGTCAAGACATATATGACAACCAATATATACAATATAAATAATACATTGATCTCATGACAAATGGTCTCATTAACTTTTACAGTTATTACTCAGTACTGTGAACATAGGAATAAGGGACATAAATATGAGTGAACATACTACAGAGAACTATAGCTGTTGTCTCCCTTGAACCACTATTAAAGGCACGGCTACATAAGATAGAATATCGCTTAAGCCGGTGCTTGGAGGCGTAAGAGGTGTTGCACTCTACGTTACCTCTCCTGAAGAGACTCAATAAAACCGAATCTAATACGTTTATCTCTTGTTTGTGTGTGTTGTTTCCAATGGATTCCATTTCAGTATTTGTTGTATAGTAATATTAAACTATATACATCTCTTTAAAATATTTATAGAACCTTGTTTTAAATCCAATGACCATTTAGCCACTGACCATTCCAAGGAAGGTAAAATAGTGTATCATGAAGTAACATGCAAATGTATGTACTCTACACAACATGTAAATATCAAACAAGTAGCTAATAAGTAATAGTCCGTATTCACTTAATCATGTAATACGTGCGAAGACAACAAACATCACAGGAGTGTATGGCTCTCGGGTTTATGAAGTACCTGCAAAATACTTAACATTGCGATATAGTTCTTTTTAATTTTCTGAATTTATTTTGTACTGTGTACTAGTACAGCGAATGATTTCTCTCTTTAGGGACTTCACAACTAGTGGGACGAAGAGCAAGGCGCGCAATGGTGAAGTGAAGACGTGCATGTAGGACTACTGTCCGTGAACCGAATTTTGAACATTGTATATTGTTAAATTAAATTGTTAAATTCTAAATTAGAAGAATGCAATAAAATATATTGTGAATATTTGTTTGCTTGTGTGCATCCGTCCACCATCCGTCCGTCGTCCGTCAACACATTCAAAAGCCGACATCTGAGAAACGGCTTTGTCACGTTTGACCATACTTCACATACTTTATATTCTCGATTATTAAGTACAAACTGAGTTCACGTGCGGATGAATGACCCTTTAACGGACTTCCCGTGTAACTGTTTTAATTACAATAATTTTTCTCATACATTTCACTTAAGGCAAAGTGACACCACTACTCATTAATTTCAAACAGATGCTGGCTACTCGTCCCGAAGTCTGCGAATCTCCTTTAATTTCTAGCCAATGTCCCTTGTAATCGGGTAACCGTGGACAAGTGGTTTGAATCTCTGACTTGAAATCACTACCCATGTGCCGCCCATTAATGCACCTGGGATATTCCTCCACCAACGGAAGCTGGAAAGTCGCCACATGACCTTAGCTGTTGGTGTTATCAAACATCCAATTCAATTGAACATAGTAAGAACTGCCAACCCTTAAGCATAGCCTAAGCTTTGAAATAGTAGGTCGCTGCTTTTGATATACCTTAGGTTAGCATATGACCATTTTCCCATGTTTCTCTTTCGATTCCTAACAATGATATATATATCCTTGTTGCAGCCAAGTTGAAACCCGACTCCAATACTCAGACCACAGGACAGTCAGGCCCTTGCCATATATCGAGATGTCAGACTTGTAAATACATGTCTCCCGCAAACTATTTCTTATCTTCACTCGGTGCCAAAAACACAATCAAAAGTGTCACAAACTGCAAATCCGCAAACGTCATCTACTTAATGACGTGCTTGATTTGAAAAAAACAGTATGTCGGTGAAACAAAGCAGGCGTTGAACCTCCGATTTAACCTCCATCGCTCCGACTGTAAATTACGTAGGTTTGCTAGGTCTCCAGCGGCCGAACACTTCAGTTCAGAAGGCCACACGTTCAACGACTTGTCTCTGACATGCATCGAACACAATCCAAATTGGACCGACGCAGAACGTAAATTGCGTGAAACGTACTGGATAAGACGCTTAAACACAAAACATCCAGTAGGAATCAACAAAGGGGACTAGATACATCTTACAGAATATATAAATGTAAACACACATACTCCGGTTTTTATTACTTCCCTTGATCCAATTTTCTCCATTTATATATTATTTTAGCCTTATTCAATTAAGTTTGGAGTTGTTTTTGCTATATCCTGCAGTATCGATTCTTTGTCTTAGGTAGAGAAGTAGGGTTATTCACTCACATACTCTCTCTTTATAACTAATCATAAATGTCAGCGTACAATTTTACTTTCATCCAACCAGCAATGTTCTATTATAAGTACTTTTGTTACTTCCCTTGATCAAACCATTTATTTAATTTATTTTGTTTAGCCTTACTCATTGTTTTTATTAGCTTTGAAGTTTCTTTATCCTGCAGTATCGATTTTAGATTTTAGGTTTTGAGGTAGGGTTTGTGTCATCTCTTTCACATTTCTTCATAACTAAATGTCATGGTACAGTTTTACCCTCATCCAACCAGATATGTTCTTTTATTAGTATCACATTTGGCTCCAGAGTGTCTTTTCAAAGTAATCAGTTTCTGCAACACTGCCAAACGATAAGTTGTTTTTTAAAGAGTTTTATTTAAACTGCCGTGTATTTTAGTGTTGTTTTGTTTCGTATTTGTTATTTTCGTGTTTGTGTACCCCTGATGAAGGCGTTAAGCCGAAAGCGCTTGGTTTTTTTTATAAACTGTAGCACTGTATAAATGTTTTTTTTCCCCATCTATTAATTTGTTCCAACATTTTCGTATCCCCTCGGGGATCCAGTGCTTTTTGAAAGGTATTTTGTATATGTATGTATTTTCTCACCCTTATATATATATATATATATATATATATATCTATATATATATATATGTATCTTATAGATACAATATATATATATATGTATTTTATAGATCTCACGTTACGGAAAGTTCGCTATTCTGAATTTAATTCTCTCACAAATAATATAATAATAATATATCTAAATTCAGTGTATCAGTATGATCTGGCGTCTTTCTATGGTAAAATGTTGTATATATACCTGAGGTTATAATCATGTAAAGTGAATCCTCTATCTTATAAATTATACGCTATGGTTGTCGTCATTTGACGGAAAGGCACGAAGATATCCGACACGTTCAGTAGTACGACCTTAGTATCACCCGTCCACCGAAACCAATCTTTTAAGGTTGGCTAGGTGGCCGAGGGGTCTAAGGCGTCGGCTATTGTGCGAGGTGCTGTGTCGAAGTTGGTGTCCTAGGTGCGGGTTCGAATCCGCTGGTAAGTGGTTTGTACAAAATTTTCTCCACACACATATATATATATATATATGTGTGTGTGGAGAAAATGTTGTACAAACCACTTATATATATACAGTGGTTAGCAACAGCAGTACGATATGTTACTATACGAATACGATATGATACATATTACGATAAGATACTATAAAAAGCGACGCGTTTAAATTCTTTACGATACTGAATAAGGATTTCGAAATAAGCGTATGTACACTTTATATGAAAATAATTCATAGTGAAAAAAGTCATCACTGAGAATTTTCCTCTACTACCTTTTATATAATTGTTTATCTTAATCACTGATTGTACTGCCTGTGTCTAAACTAACCAGTCAATCGTTATTTATTAAAAATAATCCTCCTTCATATACGTTAAGAAAATTGTTGCTCTGTTAAACTCTGTCAAACAAGTCTGGGTCACAATATGTTGGTCAGAAATCGAGTAAAATAAGTCAAGCAATATACGTATAGTTAAAAGTAAATTGATATGAAAACATTTAATATTAATGTTAACGATAGAACCCAGGGTCCATATTCATAAATATCAATTTTCTATCGATTTAAGACGTTTTCTTAATATTGTTAATAAGGTTATGGATCAATAAAACCTACAGCTAAATATTTATCTTAAAACAGATGGAACTAAGGCTGACCAGTAATAATGTTCCATTTAAGTTGCTTTATGAATACGGGCCAAGCCTATTGTCAGACTTGTGCAGTGTGGCGGCATTAAAACGTCTCCCCGCGCTTGCAATCAGTACTGTTATTCATTCGATCTTTGGAGATCGCTGAGCCCGATACTTACATTTAGTTATCGGTTGTACATTTTCAATTTCTTTTGTTTTCTTACTTAATTTTTGATTCGGTGGTTCCACTACTCCGGCCGATAAAAGGCTCTGGGTATTGTTTAACCACTTATAGGATATGTTGTCTGCTTTTTAATTTAGTCTTTTGATGCGCAGGCTTCATAACCGCTGCTCCGAACTAAATTCCATTATGTTTATTTCGCTCTTCGGGGCATATAAATTTTATTAGATAATGGGACCATACGCCGTACGACATGGGGAAGCCATAAAATCCATGTCCACCGCCATATGCATGTCATCTTCGGGATGGTTAAAATGTTGTACTATTGATTTTATTAATATTCAGTTCTGCTCAACCCGGGGCTAGAGGGCGTGAGCGGTAGCTAGCATATTTCACTACCGCTCATGAACAGTCTCAATCAAACCGAGACTGCAATATTTCGTATGTGTCGTGCTCGGCCGTTTCCAAAGGTCCATTATCATACTCTTTTTTTGAACGTTTCATGAATACGATTATTAAATAAAAACAATGTATCAATATGTATTGTATGGTGTAAGATCGGGGTTATACGTATAGATGCAGGTGCATCTATAAAACATTTTAGGTGCATATTATAATATATATGTGCGTCATACACTATAGATGCACACTTGTGACCCCACTATTTAGACGTACGCATACAATTATAGGTGCACCTATCATTTTTATACCCCCGCAAAACAAAGTTTTACTGTTTTCGTCCGTCAATCCGTTCGTCTGTAGACACGACTTTGCCCGCTCTGTAACTCCTCCACACCTGAAGCAAATATCATGAAACCTTATGAGAGGACTAACTGTTGTAAGAGGATGACCCCTACTGATATTCTGGTTAGTAGGTCAAGTTCACCGTGACCCGATCATTTTCCAACATGTAACTCGTCTCTCCCTGAAGCAAATATCACGAAACTTACCGGGTATACTGGATTCGGAAAGGTATTGACCATTATACATTGAGAGATCAGTTGGTCAAAGTTCAAGGTCACCGTGCCCCGATCATGATATATTTTGTCTGCTCTGTTACTCCTCTCCCAATGAACACATCGCATGAAACTCCATGGGTGGACTGCATGTGGTGAGAGCATGACCATTATTGATACTGCGGTCAGTATGTCAAAGGCTAAGGTCACCGTGACCAGATCATGAAAATCCATGTCCGCTCTCCTGAAGAAAATCTCATGGAACTTCAAAGGTGGAATTCTCGTGATGAGAGGATAACCCTACTTAATTTTGGGTTAATAGGATACAATCTTTTGTAAAAATGTCAAGACATATTTGAGAAAAACGAATATATTCGCCGGTGCTGATTTATCATTACCCAAATAGAAGGTAGCGAAGGTATATTATTCGCCCTTTTCTAGTTCTTCTCTAGTTCCATTTGAACTGACCAATAATATTGACGCTTACAAGAAGGATATGATAGCATTTACTTCTGTATCACATGTCATGTCCTATTGAATTTCAAATATAACATAGATATGTGTACAAAACATTTCACATGTTACGAATAGTTTATTTCTCCATGGATATTACTCAAATTTAAAGTAGAAGAATCTTGATTCTGATGGTGAAAATAAATGTGTATACTATTTTGGATGAATTGTTAGTTAAGAAAACAATCTTGGCTAAGTAACACTTTTTATAAAGTACAATATGATTCTTTACAACGATTACATTAATATATGATCGTAAAATATTAAGCGAAGCAAATCAGAACGTACTCAATCGTATCGGCGGACGGACTCGCTTCGAGCTAGGTTTCATTAAAAATAAAATCAATCATGACACATGTTCTGTACCAGCTACTTTGTTACACACATAGAGATTGTTTTATATTCCATTGCTAATATTCAAAATCGGTCAAACTTACGATATGAGATATGGTACGATACCAAAATCACCACTGTATTTAAGACATTTGGTGTACAATAATTTGCACTATGAATACTCACCGTGTGGTTGTCGGGGTAGAATACAACCACTGCAATCTCACAAACACACTGTCACATGCAGAAGGGTAGGATACCCACCTCCCCCATTTATAGTCATTTTGTCATTGTTATCATGCTCATTCAAGTTCTTTATCATGACACTGCGTATGCAAACGTGGAAACGTGGCTCAATCGTAAATGGAGTGTCTACTACAGAATTTGCAGCAATTCTGCAGGTAAGAAGGTTCTAGGCCCATTCCCCATATTTTATATTGATGTAAATGGATAAGCCTGGCACGTTCATTTCAGTTAGGCGCCATATAACCTTTCATGTGTTAATGCGCCTTAAAAACAATTCAATTCAATGTACTATGAATACTCACGCATGCTGTATGTTCTCTAAAAGCAATTATAAACTCATCGCATTTTCATTTAGACGAACTCTGTCGTTGAAGAAGTATATACTTTGCACTACGTTTAAGACTCTATGACCAACTTCCAGTAGTTAATGTTAACCTATAAATATTTGGTCGAAACCCACTGCAGTATATGCTATTGGATATTGGTAAATTGATACTCAAAACAATTGTCAATGTCTGCTTTATTAAATTACGGTCTTTGGATCATAAACAGTAACATTTTATTTTAGATTGAAGTACAGTGGTTAGTGCTCTTGTCTTATTGAATTCAATTTGTTAAGTGGTCAATGGTACATTTGTAAAAATCAGTCATCAGATGGAAAGAGTTTTGGAATTAGGTTATAGAAGGATACATTAGTAGTGATGTGTTTATGTCTCATTTTATCTCCTCATATACATAAATAACTTCCGTGATGCATTTATCCGATCCTCATTTGATCCCCACACCAAGCATGCATCGATACATTACAATATCAAGGATGTCGGTATAGAACATTACCTCTTTCATTGTACCATCAAGATGATTTGTTTGTTTGTATAGTGTTTTACGTCATTTTCATGACATGCCATATTGTATATGACGGTCGATTTTTTGTGGAGGCAGACCACCCACTTTTCCTGGGTAGAACTGTACTGTACTGTATACCTACCGACATCCGTAAGAATCGACACTTTCTCACTTACAAGTCAAGCTCCCAGTGGGATTCGAACCCGCAGCGGTGAGAGGCGAAGGTTTATAACGCAACGTCGTTAACCATTCTGCCATCAAGATGATAAATGAACATTTGAATATCTAGCTCTAGATTTACTCTAGATTTGCTCTATATTTAATATCATCGTGTAAAGCAGTCGAATGTGTCGGAGATCTTCCATGGGTCCTACCTCTTTTTATCTTTCGAATACTCATTTTATCATTTCTCGTTCTATTATGTGTGCATTCCCTCTATCTCCTGTAAATGGTTTACGCGGATTGGATCCAGTGACGATGATTCCGAATCAATGATATCACTCTTGCTCTTTTTGTCTCCAGTGACCTTTTACAATTTCTGGGTGCTAGTCTTTTTTAAAATCTTTTAGCGATACTTTGTTGAACTAGATTAATACCTATGCGACAAAGTCAAAGTCTAAATCTGAACTGTTCTACCAGTTTTCGAAATACCTACTAAAACGTGTTAATGTTTAAAAGTATGTAATACATTTACTACTTTCTTTTAAAAGTATTAGATAGTTGTCAAAAGAAAATTGCATTTTAAGTTAAAACTTATTATGTGTATTGCTAGTTAGTGTTGTGCATTTCGTTACGCTTATCGTTCAATTTCTTCTTCCTTGTATTTGAATCTGAATATATGTTAACCTCTCACTTATGGCCAATTGTAGACTGTCCGCCAATGTCACGTTGCACATCGTGTTTCATTTCAGATAAATTTTATATTATAAGTGTAATCCGTTTTTGTTGCAATTAAATCTGTCCTTAGATGTGGCCAAATAATAAATTAAAATACCCATAGAATCTAAAGAAAGCGTTTGACTCCGTCGATCAATAATGAACATAAATGTCAATACATATCAATGTCATATTTTGCTTTTGAATGACAAAGTCGTAGTTCGAATGTATATGTTCAAACGATTTAAACAGTCGTTTACTAGGGTTATGTAAATACACCTGGAAAGTGATTGTCCCCAATGTATTGATTGACGTAGATTCTATACTGAAAGGAAAAGGAAACGCATATTAATCAAAAACCTGCCATTACTACACTATTATATACACCTCATTCCACGTAATATTCAAGATATATCTCAACGTGCTTTTTACAAAAAGGGGCCACAAATAATTACAGAAAGGACAACTCTGTAATGTAGTAGACATTTTAATCAAAGTATACTTTGTTACACGAAATTCATAAATGTTGAAGTTTCGCTTGAAAAAGTCAAGCCATTTCAGTATTGTGTTTAATGTTAAGAGATTGCAACGTTTAAAGCCCAAGTTTTCCCACCTGCTTGAGCAAATGCACATTCTGTCGATAATGAAACTTTAAAGGGGTAACCATTGGTGTGTTTGGTACTGTGTAAACCTCCGTTTACGAAAGGACAGTCCTAATGTCGCCCAGTACCAATCGATTAGCAGTAGCATATTAAACATTCAATATATAGCGAAAATACCCAGTATGCGTTTCTTTTCCTTTTCAGTATATATAAACCACAATGATTTGCTGCAGTCATTTTAAATGTGTACGCCGTGTAATCTTTTAAGTTCCTGTTCTGTTTGACCTAAATATTTCTTCTATAATATAGACTACATTGTCACGTAAATTGTCAACTGACGATCGTTAAAACCGATCTGCTACATTGGTAGTAATATAAGAAGGGAGATTCCCTAAAAGATATTTAATGTATTCATGTTGCTATATTTCAGTGGAAAAAATCGACGCTTTGAAATCGAATGTGCCGTACTAGAAAGTGTTTAAACTATCAAATAACGTTCGCCATACAACGCAATATATTCTGCGTTAATTAGATGAACAGAATGTATGAATCACACAAACTGTATTTAATATGGATTAAAGATTGACCATTTTAACCAAATATCTCTAACCATGAAATGTAGCTAGCATTGAAAAATTCGTTCCCTTTTCATGCTTGATAAGGTAATTCTTTCATAGGAATAGGAACATCCCCGACTCACACTTGAAAACGCCATTCTACCAAACGAACAGGAAAATTCCCGACTCACATTCGATAATGTCATTCTACCAAACAAATAGGACAATTCTCGACTCACATTCGATAATGTCATTCTAAGAAACGAACAGGAAAATTCCCGACTCACATTCGATAATGTCATTCTACTAAACGAACTGGACAATTCTCGACTCACATTTGATAATGTCTTTCTACCAAACGAACAGGAACATTCCCTACTCACATTCGATAATGTCATTCTACCATAATTTCAGGAACAGTCCCGAATCCCAATGGATAACGCCATTCTACCATACGACCAGGAACATTCCCGACTCACACACGATAATGTCATTCTACCTTATGATCAGGAAGATCCACGACTCACACTCGATAATGTCATTCTACCAAACGAACAGGAACATTCCCGACTCACATTCGATAATGTCATTCTACCATACGTTCAGGTACATTCCCGAACCCCAATGGATAACGCCATTCTACCATACGACCAGGAACATTTCCGACTCACACACGATAATGTCATTCTACCATATGATCAGGAAGATCCACGATTCACACTCGATAATGTTATTCTACTATACGCACAAGAACATTCCCAACTCACACTGGATAATTTCATTCTACCAAACGATCAGTAAGCGTTGAGAGAGTGCAAAAGGATCTTGGATCTGATGAGACCAATAAACAGTAAATATTAGACAGTAACGTAAGATATAGAAAGGGTGCATGGTCCTCCAGGACCGGTGACCAAGCATTTGGAGAATGACCATATCCACATGGGATCGGTCTTTCAAACAGTTTCATCAGCCATTAGGAAAATCTACCTGGATAATATTCTTCCGAATATGTTTATCATTATACAAATAGTTAAAAGTGTATGTATACCTTTGCATTACTAAAATGTATGTAGAAAACAAATATCAGTTTGTTTAGATATTCTCTTATTTTGTATTGTTTCTAAAATAATAAATTAAAACTTGCCTATTTTCGTGAGATTTATTGCTGATGATGTCTCCCATACGTACGTATATGCTCATTTGTATCCGACTTCAAGACCTATTGAAGAAATATGTTTATACGGATGTCATAGTTTTCCACCGATTATAGTTGTGTAATCGTATTTAAGGAATATTTGCTAATTGATATAGTATCTGACTTAAACACTGAGCGGAAAACCCCCGTATGTTGCCGATTTCCTAATAATGATAGATTTTTTAATATCGAAAACAAGTCATTTTCGTTCCAAACAGCAATTCTTGGACCTATGTGTTTGCAACGGTATTAATAACAGTGTCCGTGCAGTGCATACATGTTATACAAACTTTGGGCTCAAGAATAATGAATACAGCATATACATTGTTTGTGATACCGGGGACAAGGCGACTGTTGGAGTTTCCATAATCGTTAATCGAAACATTCCTCACAGACCTGTTGCGTTAAAAACAAATTTGCAAGCTATTGCGATCAGTGTTACGATGCACAGAGTTATAACAGTATGTTCCTTATATTTACCACCTAGTTCTTCACTAGACCCTAAAGATCTAACTCACCTAGTAGCACAATTGCCATCACCTTTTATACTCTTGGGCGATTTTAATGCACACAACTACATCTGGGGTTGTAAAGATATAAACGATAAAGGCAAGAAAATTGAGGATTTCTTAGCCAAAAATAATTTGTGTCTTTTTAATGATAATAAGTCACATACTTATTTACATCCTGCTACAGGCTCTCATTCTTCCATTGATTTAACAATATGCGATTCAACGCTTTCGATGGATTTTTCGTGGAGTGTTGGAGACGACCTCTGTGGAAGTGATCACTTCCCCATATTTCTTGAAAATATCGACCCTCCACTTCTCGAAAAAACGCAACGATGGAAACTTCGCAAGGCTGATTGGACTACGTTTCAATCTCTTTGCGAGGAACTATTAAAGTCTTCCGTTTTCGACGATGTCAAAGACGCAACTACTATTTTTACCAAAACTCTTCATTATATACTGATCAAACTATTCCAAAGACCTCGGCAAATCAAAAACGCCCATATAAACCATGGTACGAGGATGACTGCCAAAAGGCAGTCAGCGATCGTAAAGCTGCATTAAATAATTTTAACTTGCGGCCAACTCAAACAAATTTAGATAAATTTAGAGTTTTTCGTGCGAAGGCCCGTCGTACTATTAAGGTTAGCAAGAGGAAATACTGGAGATCTTACGTCTCTAGGCTGAATTCTCGCTCATCTCTTAAGAAGACATGGGACATGGTCCGGAAAATAAGTGGTAAAAGTTTTCAAAAAAAAATTCTTCTGAAAAATGTCAACCAACTTTTCTGAAAAATAAGAAACTAAAAAGAACAGAAGAAGTTGAACTTCAAGTCGAAAAACTTGGAGAAATACAATAAACTATTCACTTCCCGGATTCTTGGCGGGAAGCAATCGTTATTCCAGTCCCCAAACCTGGAAAGGATCATACGGACCCAATAAATTATCGCCCAATCGCTTTAACGAGTTGTATATGTAAAACCATGGAACGAATGATTAATGAGAGACTCGTTTGGAACCTGGAGTCCAACAAACTGATAACAAAGTATCAAAGTGGATTCCGGCGCCAACGAGGCCCAACAGACAATCTCATTCGATTTGAATCGTTTATTAGGGAAGCTTTCATAAAAAAAGAACATCTAGTCGCTGTATTTTTTTGACTTGGAGAAAGCTTATGATACTGCATGGAAGAACGGTATTATGAATGATCTTCATGACCTTAGAGGCCGACTACCCATATTTATAGAGAAGTTCTAAGATGATAGGCAGTTTCGTGTCCGAATGGGTTCAACCGTCTCTGATATTCATGAACAGGAGATGGGTGTTCCACAGGGCAGCATACTCTCTGTCACGCTTTTTAATATAAAGATTAACAGTATAGTAAAATGCATCAATCCAGGTGTGGATTGTTCTCTATATGTTGACGACTTCGTTATATGTTATCGTGCAAAAAACATGAATACTATTGAGAGACAATTACAACAATGTTTAAATAAACTTCAGACCTTGTCTGGTGAAAATGTTTTTAAATGTTCTAAATCTAAAACCAATTGTATGCACTTTTGTCAACTACGCAAACCTCCCGCAGACCCTCATCTAACACTGGGCGGTTCACATTTACCAGTAGTGGATGAGACAAAATTTCTAGGTCTTATTTTTGACCGTAAATTAACGTTTATACCACACTTTAAATACTTGAAGGCCAAATGCCTTAAAGCTCTTATCTTACTTAAAGTTGTTGCAAACACTAATTGGGGAGCAGATCGAAAGGTCCTCTTGCGACTTTACAGATCTCTCATCAGATCCAAGCTGGACTACGGCTCAATAATATATGGATCGACTCGCAAGTCATACTTGCAGATTCTCGATCCTATACACAATCAAGGATTACGACTCGCCTTAGGAGCCTTTCGTACATCACCAGCCGAATGTCTATATGTTGAAGCTAATGAACCATCACTGTCTCATAGACGGGACAAATTAGCCCTTCAGTATACCATTAAATTACAATCTAACCCTTCAAATCCAACTTTCGATACTGTTTTTAAAAGTTGTATCAACACATATATTCATAACTCTTGGCAAACCGCTTGGGACTTGTCGGTGAACAATAACCTCCATTCCATTAAACCGTTACTCGGAGAATGGCGTCCTTCTAGTAGACCCATTCGTCGAGAGGAAGTTGTCCTAGCCAGGGTCAGGATAGGACATACACGCTGTACTCATTCATATGTATTACAAGGTGAGCAGTCGCCAGAATGTATACCCTGTTTTGCACCGTTAACGGTCAAACATATCTTGTTGGAATGTGTAGACTTTGATCCTATGCGACAAAGATACTACACAGTTAATACTTTGAAAGAGTTATTTGATACTATAGATTTTAGTCTTGTTTTAGATTTCCTTAAAAAATCAGACTTTATAAATCAATATTTTTCTATATATATTAACTTGTTTACAAGCCCGTTGGCGGGCATTTGTTGATTTACATATATACATAGTTTATATTGCTACCATATCATCCCTTATTTGCAGATAGTTTTATCTTTATACGTTTACATTATTTTTAATTACTACTTCATTCCTTCATGATTCATCGGTTTTTGCGCACAATATGACCTATTTATGTGTCGACGTGCCGTAAAACACCATTCATTCATTCATTCATTTATTGTAACCATGATCTTCTTTCCAAATATAAAAGTAATTTAAGAACTCTTCTGCGACAAGGACTATCATAACCTGACTTCTATGGTGACGTGATTTACAAACTTCGTAAGATCCTTGGTCATGATCCCTTTCATATTATCTTTGTTAAACTTGTTAAAAGGTTTATAAACATAGGTTATGACCCTATCATTTTGCAACGCACTGCATGCTTGGTGGTGGACTCATTGATAGTTCGCCACTATGCTTTCCTCTTTAAAGGCCCAACTGCCGTATAAAAGCCACTAGATGGAGCTGGGGCAGGATTTTCATTTAATTTTGTACATAGTTATATATCTATATAGTTTATTCAGAAATATTCCAATGTGTCATAAGACCCGTGAGGATACAACAAATACATATAAACTTGACAGCGATAGTGAAAAATATATACAACATTATACCAACAATTAGCATAATTAACAGAAAAGTATTCATATGTATAAGGTACCAATTAATACTTTAGCAGGTAATGTTGTTGATATTTTGCTTTGACCGCAAAATATGCAGAGAAGGTGACTGAACCATCACATTGAATCGCTAATATGTTCATGTACATAGTTATATTAATTTATATATAATATTAGATTTAACTAACGTGATAAATGGAAAGCTTCTAACTAGTTATATCAGGGACCCCTTTTTAAAATATTGAAAATTCCACCTCATAAAAGAATTCAATATTAGGCACAGAAGTAGTCTGATATTAAACAATTGTATTAGTAAAAAAGAAATTGTGAAAAAGTATTTCTTAT
Organism: Cyrtodaria siliqua; assembly: GCA_037043455.1. NCBI lineage: Eukaryota > Metazoa > Mollusca > Bivalvia > Adapedonta > Hiatellidae > Cyrtodaria > Cyrtodaria siliqua. Next base: position 73,536 of record JAWPHD010003347.1, on the reverse strand, counting down.
TCCTAGTTTCAAATAATATTTTAAACCCAACTGACAAATATTTGAAAATATAGGGGAGGAGCCTGTGGGGTTATGAACTGAAAAATGTACACAAATACACGTGGTAGTGTTTACAGCAGACGACACACATTATGGCATGGAGATTGGCAGTAGTTTTGTATGTAAACCTCCATAGCAATACTCTGAGATGGGATATTTGAATCTGTGATTATTCATGTGTTCCATATAACAATTCATCTTTATCATTTTCACATCAAAATCAGAAACACACCAGAATCAGTAGCATCGCAATGCACTTCTTTACACCACCTATGAACATTGAATATTCCCTCCTTAGGCTCAGAGATGTATATGTTCCTTAATCATAACTAGGCCTATATAAGATGTAATTCCTTATCTTATTATCTCCATCATGTTCAGCCATTCCTAACAATAATGTGTACAGCTATGCTTCATTTTTGAAAATGCATTCCTACCACCATAAATGTCCAAATTATACCATATAGTGTGTACTGCAGTATCTCCAGACCAACTATAATTGGCAATTAATTTTCATTCATAAACACTGATAACTTGTGAAATATTTGCTGGCTGTTAAGTCATCACATTACAATTGTTTAATTCTGTTTTATGTTATACACAGTGCAGTGGATAGTATATAGATGACAATACAATAAAAAATATACATGGTAAAACATGAATAATACTGGGAAGTAAATTGTCACAGTTCCAATAAAATAAACAGAAATTATGTAGTTTGGAGTCGTTGAATTAAAAAACTTTACTCCTCACTGATATCTAACAAAGTTTTATGTCGTCTGCTTGAAGAGAGATTTGTTTACATGAGTCATTCACTATAACGGACAGGCTACATAGCTGGTGTAATTGATAAAGACACCAATTTCTCCCTACCAGGCTGTGGACCCTATGATGACGTCTACCTAAAGCCCAAAAGGACGGTGACGTTTGATATTTGTCTGCAATCTTGTCTTGCAGTGCCCTCAATGGTTTGTTTTCTTGTTGCTCTGGCTTCTGCAAAGTCAATGAGTACCTTCTTTGTGGCTTTCTAGGCTATAGTGTTTTTGCATTTATATCTTTGTGTTTTACTTATATTGCCTATTAATGCTGCCTTGTTTGTTAGAATTCATGGCGAGGATTTCTTTATTTACACTGTCCCGTTTTATTGGGATTACAGTAGGGTAAGTGTGAGGTTTGGTGCACCCTAGAACCTGGATTAAACCCCCAGCGGCCTTTTTGGTCAATGACCGTTCCAAGGCGGTAGCCCTATTGTCAACCCTTGTGTGTTTGTGATGTCTTATTTTGCCTTTTATTCATTTTTATATATAGTTGTTCTTTGTTTCTGTGTGTGTTTGTGGTTGACTGTCGTCCTTGAATGCTAATTTTCATGTTCGATTTTTATATCTATATTCATGATCCATATCACGATAATGAATACAGCATGTACATTGTTGTTGGAAACTGAGAGAGTTTATGTACAGTGTACTGTTTATGTGCCGTGTACAAGCTGGCTGTTTTCAAAAAGTGCGATAACTAATAGGAAGAAATATAAAAAGATCGGACAGGGAAAGTAGCATTCAAGGAGGACAGTCAAACACAACACACAGAAACAAACATGCAAACAGACAAACAAGAAGGCAAAATTAACAATAAAAGCAAACGACATCACAAACACAAAAGGGTTGACAATAGGGCTACCGCCTTGGAACGGTCAGTGGCAAAGTAGGCCACTGGGGTTTAAGCCAGTTCTAGGGTGCAGCAAACCACACACTTACCCTACTGTCATCCCATTAAAACAGGAAAGTGTAAATAAAGAAATCCCCGCCATGATCTAATCTCTAACCAACACTTTCTTACTATTTAAGCCCTTTTACATGGTACACTGTTTCTAATTTTACGCTCCCCGAATTTTTCGGGGGAGCATAATAGTCGCCGCTTTGGACTTCCGTCCGTCCCACTTTTGCATAACTTCAAAATTAATGGTGGGACTGCAATGAAACTGCACCAATGATAGAAGACAATGATAGAGTGCAAGAACCGTAACTCTGTCGTGATTCAAACTAGAGTTATTTCCCTTTGTAATTTTATACTTAGATTTGTTTGTCCGGAGCATAACTTTAAAATTACTGATGGGACTGCAATGGAACTTCAAACAATAATCGAGGGCAATGAGAGTAAGTACAGAGTGCAAGCACCCTAACTCCGTCTTATTCAAATTAGAGTTATTGTCCTTTGTAATGTTATACTTAGAATTTTAGTCCGGAGTATAATTTCCAAACTACTGATGGGACTGCAATGAAACTTCACACAATGATAGAGTGCAATAAGTGGAAGTGCAAGGTGCAAAGTACAAGAACCCTGACTCTGTCTTATTCAAATTAGAGTCATTGCCCTTTGTAATTTTATACTTAGAATTTTTGTCATGAGCATATATTCAAAACTACTGATGGGGCTGCAATGAAACGTAACACAATGATAGAGGGCAATGAGAGGAAGTACAGATATCTACAACCAGTCTTCATTTTAATTACAGTTATTGCCCTTTGTTATTATTAGAGGGCGTGAGCGGTAGCTCGCATATTTCACTACCGCTCATGAACAGTCTCAATCAAACCGAGACTGCAATATTTCGTATGTGTCGTTTTCGGCCGTTTCCAAAGGTCCATTATCATACTCTTTTGTAATTCTTGCCCGAAGCATAAGTCAAAAGCTACTGATGGAACAGCAAATTGAAAACTGCTGGGAGATACAAAGTCATATGTGGATAGTTGTCATTTTGGGGAGCATCCATCGGTTCTACCGATTTTCTTGTTTGTATAGCAATGTATCTTATTAAAACAAAGAACTCACTCTTATTGTGCCAACACTTTATTGCGTAAAATTCGTAATATTTGTCACATAGCAACAGCATATCAAAAAGTATCCACTGTCACTAAATTTGCTCAAAATGCAGACGAGGATCAAGTAATGTCCGTTACGTTATTTCACATCATCAACGTGATTAAGAGTTGAATTTCTGCAGTTTGACAACGTTCAATTCATCATTTTACTATAAGGTCCACTGTTTGACCATTATTTTTTAATTATATGATAGTGCAAGCGTTACTAAGATGATGTACCACATTTCTTCAACATATTGGTATATTGATTTTTATGCGAAACTTTTATTCATAACTTTCAAATGATATCATCAATTAATAATCAATAAAAGTAAACACCTTCACAATTAGGTAGGGGTGAACTCGGTATGACTGTATCGTTGATGCAGTAAACTTACTTTAGCTCTGTATCAAATAGGAATGGATAATTATATTAAACGATTATCATATGTTTCTTCTTTTGGTGCTGTCTTTTTCTAAAAACACCATTGTGGATTTACTTAATTATAAAATTACTGTCAAAGAGTTTTAATGTTCAATATCATAGAGACTGGGATAAAGTTTGATTAACATCCATTTGTTTTCACCATCTGATTATCTCAACATCCTGGAAATGTGTAAATAATGCCCGGATGTTATGATAGGATTTCCTAAATCGTACTTGTTTATTTTCTTTGTTTTTCTATTGATCACAGGGACATATTTCTACACACATGCTGTTTGTTAAAGATTCGTGACTCTACAAAATAAATAATCTTAAACAATCTCCAGAAAAATTATATTTTTCTATGTGCAGTTCATCAACACGTTACATTTTACCTACTACATGGTTTTCCGATCAATTAATAGATGTTTAACATTGGTCGCAGGATGTCTTAAGTTGAATATCACATATACTATTTTCAACATGCACCACCCACAATATTCTCTTATATCTTGCAAATATACGATTAGCAGGGAGGAAAATGTAGAAATATCAAATGTACAATATACATTGTTGTAAGCAAAGTTGATCTTCAATTCGCAGTTACTGTGATTCTGATCAGAGTACAGTATAAATATCACATTCATGTTCACACTGAGGATATTGTTATAGCCCGAGGCGAAGCCGAGGGTTCTAATCAATATTCGAAGCGTCAACATTCTCACTATCACGCTCTCATGAATGTGATATATTTTTTATAATACCGAAATCCCATCGAGCCAAAATAGGGATTATTTTCAGTAGATTTCACTTAGCCGGATATTTTTCTATTTTTTCAAAAACAAAAAAAAACTTCTTTCAAAAAGTTGATATGAAAGTTATTCGGCGCCAGCCGTTTAAGCTGGCTTTTGGCCTCGCAGGAGGTGTGTCTGTGTAAAGCCAAATAAAAAAGTTGTGTTTTATATTGCATGCTCTAAAAAAATAGAGTAGGTCGGTAGGCATTTTTTTTTCTGGAGCAAGATATTGTGAGATTCTACATGTATTTATCTCTTAAACCCCATACAAGTTGATGATATAACTGAAAGTTTCTCTGTGATGTCAAGATTTTTTTTTTTCATAAAATGTTTTACGGTCGGCTCCTTAAAAATAGGGTCGGTCGGGCCACCGGAAACACAGGTATGTTTTTTTGGCCTAAGCCTATCAAAACTCGAGTTGAAAACGATACATAGATTGTGAAGGCCTACAGTGTTATTAAACTGAATGCTGATTGGCTAAATTTGTCTGACAAGGCCAAAGGAAACTAGTAGATTTGTTTATAGAGTGTAGTTGTTGATAAATGATATATCGTTAGGTGATTTGTTATGCTGTACTTCATTCGTGACCGGAAAAGATGAAGAAAAGAATAGAAATGCTGAAATTGCAAATAAATTATTATGTTTTCTTTCAAAGTGCGTTAATTTTACATGGTAAATGGTAAAGCAACCCTATTAAAAAATACATATCACCGTGATTTCCTAGTCACCCGATGTGCCCGGATGTGTTCTTCTCCAAAACCATAAGGGCTACAGGTTAGATATTATGTATATATCATCACCTAGTGGTCCTCTACCAAGTTTGTACAAATGGTGACCAAAAAATTCTTCTCCGAAACCACAATTATAGGGCTGCAGCTTTGATAGTTTGCATGTAGCAACATCTAGTGGTCCTTTCCCCAGTTTATACAAATGGTGACACTGGGGTCAGAATAAGCCCCACCCGGGGTGGGGGTGGGTGGTGGGTCAAAAGATTTACATAGTAATATAGAGAAAATACATTTAAAATATTCTTCTCTGAAACCACAAGGGCTACGGCTTTTATATTTTGCATGTATCATCATATAGTGGTACTTTACCAAGTCGTACAAATGGTGACCCGTGGGTCAGATTAAGCCCTTTCCTAGAAATATTAGGAAATACATGTAAAAACCTACGTTTTTGAAACCACAAGGTTAGAGCTTTTAGCATCATCTAACAGAGTACACTTTGCGAGTAGATCGATTCAGGCCCTCGTGGACCTCTTGTTTTCAGGGTTATGGCCGTTTGAATATTTTAACAATGGCCTTCCGTAATGGAAGGCACTAACTTGTTTTGTTCAAATTTCCACATTGGCACTGCCGTGTCAACTTTTAACGGAAAACCGATAGAAACCGATATATTGCTCTACTATCTACCTTACATTTCGTTATTAAAAATAGTTCACTTCATGACCATAAATCACTTATACATTGTGCTTCCCCAAACGCGCCGACTATCTTTTTTAAAGATATTTCTTGTATCATTGTTTTGGAAATAACTTAACTAAAAAAAGTGGTGGTAGTTTACTGAAATTGGTAAAGTAATTTTGAAGTTATGATGAGTTAAAAATAGCAATTTCACCATACCGAGCCGATGACGTCGCCGAAACTATACGCACAACAACGCGCACCAAAGCTGAGCATACAATATTTACATCGTTGTCTATGGAGATTTAGCATGTGCGTTTTAAGTATGTTAGCTGGGAAAGTTTTGACGTTTTCAATTCTAAGAATTTTAGTTTTTAAATCATTGTTTTATTTGACAACATAATTGTTTCATATTTTGCTTTCTAGTTATCAAATTTCTAATATCAAATTTTAGGCAATTTTTTTTTTCCATGTTTTCCCGTCATTTGTGATCATTTTTGTTATCAACACAATAGGGGGTATGAGTAGCTCTGAGTAGAATATTATCCTTTTGCTGCTGAAAAAATAAGACTTTTGTTTTTCAGTAGTGGAATACATGTATAAAAGTAGATACTGAGCTAATTTTATATTCGATCTCTATGTCAAAATTGTGTTTACAGAATTTTAAATTGAAATTGTCAAAAAAACTAAAAAATGTGTGTAATTTAAAGATTTTTTAATAAAAAATGTTCATTAGAAGCCTGATCACCTGTATAATTTATTACTTGTTTTGAAAGAAATGTCATTGGACCTTGTCATATATAAGTATTAAAAAAAGTTGAGCATTAGAACATACTTTTTTTATCTTGAATTATATTTTTATTAAAAAAAACATGGGTTGAGTATGGTCCATATTTGTTTGCTTTTTGAATTAGAAGACGAATGAGGATTACAATTGCTCGTGTATGTTTTGAAAGATATGTATATATTTAATCGAACATTAATCATAGTTTTTCAATAAATATAATGTTATGAAAAAAGTGTGAGAATGTTCAGACTTTTTTTCCTCTTTGTTGTGAAATTTTATAGTTAGAAATATGTGTCTTCTTCAAAGACGTCTAGTGGGAAAAAAAGTGTGATGACATACCCTTTTTATTGATAATTTTGTATCTAAATGATACCAAAGAAGCTATAAATATCAATTTTAAAATAATCTCAGCACTACGTCCTTTCCCATCCTCCTTAAGTGAGGTATAATAAAACAGGTCATGACCATCGCTTTAGCAAGATGAAATTGAAATGACGAAATAACGCCACCTTATAAACAATAGTATGATGTTATTAACATAAAACGTGATTTCATATTGGCTCAGTTATTGGTCTAAGGATTGTCATATTGGCCCAAGGCCGAATCTTTTTCCACGCACCTTTCTTTGAATCGCCATTCACAGGTTTACACAGCTATCTGTTATTGTAGGGGTTATACTTAATACTATGTATAATAATCCCACGTATATCACACTGTGTTCATGCATCATGAAGTTACTTAACAGAATTGTTTCCAAAATTGATGTAGATAACTCGGACAATATGAAAACACTTAATTAATGATAATTGTATTAATTAACTTCCACTACAGTATATTTTTTGTTTGATCAAATTATTTTGACATAATTTGCGTTTGTTTATAGAAGCGTTAATTTCATTTACAGGCGTTATCTAACGTCACTTAAATCTCGTATTGGCGAGTTTCTTCTTATTGACCTTGTTTTTTCATATTGGCCCACTTCCGGTTCATATTAGCCCACTTCCGGTTCATATTGGCCCACTTCCGGTTCATATTGGCCGAGTTTGCGTCGTATTGTGTGTAGAGTTTCTAGTAAAACACGGCTAATATAGTTTAGTTAATTAATAACAGTCATATAAAAGCCTTAATTGTCGTGAACATGAAATAAAAACAAGTACGTAAGCAAGCAGAAATAGTTTATTATACTAGCAAATACATTGTGACTAAGAACACCGTAATCAAACTAATTGCGGGCATATGTAAACTACATTACAAACAAATACTACATACATGTTGTAAACGTATAACAGGCAACATCTACCGCTTGTAAATCTTTAATTTATATTACGTTATTTTCTTTGGTCAATTTAGAAAGGATTTATCAATGTAACATGCCATTGCACTCTATATTGATTTATCTTCATGATCTAATAGCGAAACAGAAGACACATTCGTCCACTCGTGTGTTAGTTGTACTGTAGTGTCTCATTCAGTTTGAAGCGTGTGGCAACTGGCCATAAGTCAAGTCTAAGAATTTCTTTCAGAATCATTCTTCAAAAGTGATCGATACATTTCACTTAAAATATCATAGTATATTTCAATAAATATCATAGAATATTTGAATAAATATCATAGTATATTTGAATAAATATCATAGTATATTTGAATTTTTAATAGAACCGTAACTTGTCGCTAACATTTAAAATCATCAAGCCATTTTGTTTCAAATCGTTGTTGTAAACGACGCTTCAGAACAGCTAACAAAAACACGAACATTTTATATTAAATATAATTCTAAGTATAACCAGAATCCGTCTAGGGTATAGAACAGAATAAAACTCCTGTAATGGCAGGTAAATGATTATATATTCTTCTTAACAAAAAAGATACTGAGACCTGAAAATCATACAAGTACTCTAAAGAATTATTTTTTGGGATACAGACAACTGAGTTTCTTTTGTCGGAATGCGCAGTATGTCAACATTACATACACACATGTCCCATTTTGTTCTATCAAGGTCCAACATTTAAGTGTGTCCACGACCACAATTAACATGTTAATAAAGGCATACGCTTTCAAAGTTTTACGTTACCGTTTTTTCCAAATAAAATTTTGAGCGAATTATAATGTTAATAACAAATACGGCACCAAACGGCGTTTAAATAGCAATGCAATTGTAACAATTTACATTTTGCGAATTTATTTTTAAAATTAATTGTTCGTCATTAACCTGAAATTTAAGGAAGGCTACCTCAAGACAAATACGAAAACTCGAAATTTAAGAAAGGCTAATCTAAGTCGATTACAAAAGCAAGTTAGATATCACCTGTTATTTTCCTTTTTATGTAAGCCAGAATGATAAATAGACATATAGTATTGTCTGTTCTATTCATATAAAAACGTCATATGGTTCTTCACAAATACGACATAGTCTCACTACTGAACAAATACAATCTTAGTTTATTGTATTTATTTAAGAAATAATAAATACGTACCTGTGTTTAATCGGTGAATAAAATACAGTTAGGAGTTCGGATGCGTAGTAATTAAATTTAAGTACTGGCATCCGAACGACTAACTGTATTTTATTCACCGATAAAATACAGGTATGTATTTATTATTTCGATTCTAACACAGAATCAAAGAAAGTTAAAAATTATGCTCTCAATTCGCTAAGTATTAGCAGAAGTGAATATTAACCGAGTATTTTTACCATTGATTGCGATACTTAAGGCATAATTATATCTTTATGGACTGAGAATTAGAGCTGAAATGCGTGGGTTTACTTATCGAGTCGAGACAAATATTCGTTAAGGAAGATCATCTCGTGCACCTGCTGATGACGTTGATTACTTGGGTTGTATATGTACTGACGCATATGATGGGTTTATATCGGGTGTGTGCACGGTTGAGGAGCATGGCAAGTATGTTGTAATTAACATTTCATTAAAATTACTGTTGAGTTTGTCTTCGTGACGTATATTTACCAAGTGACGTCATGTAACTTGGCGCTTCCAATGGATGAAATATACGCGGGAAATTAATGGAACAGCTGTATTTTATCGTAGAATAACGTATACAGCTATCTCTCTTCTTTGTGTATACGAAAGGCAGCGCAGGTCGTGTTAGAATTAAAGATTGTATACACACATCTAGTTACATACAGCTATAATGTACCAACATTTAAACTGTAGATATCAAGTTCATATATTATGACTATATACTCATTATGAAGCAAGAAAACAAATCTATTCTAATACAGATTAAACAATAATGAAAACGTGAGCATCAAGCAATTCATAAGTTACAAGTGAAGTATAATCAATACAGTTTGACAACATACACTCAAACCCTCCATTCGTCTCTTTCCCTGTTCGGCCAGCATATCATACACACATAACAGACTCGTACCGAAATATTGCATCATTAGTTAAAGGCCTTCTGTTGTTATTATACATTTATCGCCTATCTTCGTCATCGAATAGTAAATGCCTTCATTTAACGCCAATCTTCGTCATCGTATAGTAAATGCCTTCATTTCACGCCTGTCTTCGTCATCTTAAAGTAAAGGCCTTCATTTTACGCCTATCTTTGTCATCGTATAGTAAATGCCTTCATTTCACGCCTGTCAGCGTTGTCATAAATGAAATTTCTTCCATTGCTTTTTAATACCTGCCCTCTCATTCTAATTATAATTGTAGCGTTTTTCGTTGTTATCATAATGTAAATGCCTTCCATTTCTATTATTGACTCCGGTTATCGTTATCATAAATTATAGACATTCCTTTGTACTGATTAACGCCCGTTATCGTTATCATAAATTAAAGACCTTCCTACGTTTAGTCTGTCATCGTTAAAATAACTTAAAGGTCTTTCATTGTTATTTTTAACTTAACCCCTGACATGGTTATCATAAATTGAAAACCTTCGCAATGTTATTATATATTAAACTAATCATTTTGTTATTTTAAGGACCTATTTCCCAATGCTAAATGATCATTGAAAAGGCATGGAATGTTTGCCTATTTACTGCTAACATGCTACATGACCGATTAGCTCATATATATAAACTGAGGCCTCAGTAAAGTTTTCTCTTTGAGAAGCATTGGTATATTGAACATTATCCGGGGTATAGACATGATAGAAGTATTTAATGTTTCAAACTTTACTTTAATGAAGAAAACAGCAAATTAATAAGTTAACTGTACTAAATACAAAACATTTTTTTTATAATTAATCGTTTTTAGAGGAAAAACAACAACACCAAACATAACTAATAAACTGCTTTTATGTTTTGTTATGTTGGTTTCACACAAAAGCTGAATTCGGAGGGAATCATCAACTGAAACAAAATTGAATATCACCATTTTCTCATGCAATTGTATGTCTAACAGTGATTTAAAGATATCTATACACATGTTCTCCTCCCCCAAATACAATAGGCTGGGAAAAGGTTCTTAAGCTAAACGTACTTAGCTAAACGTACTTTGCCTTTCCTTTTTTTTCGGCAAAATAATTATCAATGTAGTCATACAATAAACAACTCTATGACACTAATTATAATCTAAAATGTCAGTGTTGTAATAAACTAACACAATTCAAACCTTTCATGTTACGTAAATTTAATAATTGTATGAAATTATAAATTAAGTTCTCTTCATCATTATAATAAACTAAACAACATTGACGTTAAAGTCATCAAAACGGGGTTATAACGGTTAAGTTGAATCAACTAAATACGCAAATACGAAAGAAAAGCATGTACTGATTTTATTTGTTTAAAATAATCTGACAACTTTATTTAAATCCTGTTTTATTATACAATCGCATTTGTGTCATACTATGAAGCACACCTTCGCCTCAACGTTAACAATGTATATCATGATTTACACTCTCCTGAACATCAGCTTTGTGGATTTCAACGATGCACGTTCTCTCCATTCGTAATTAATCATTCCTCCGTGGCCCCTAGAATATGATGATCGCTGACCAGGAGTGACATATTCTCCGTTTGGGTTCAAATTTCCACAATTTCTGTACCACCAGGCACCATGACGTTGCTGTGCACAGTGGCGGTCTGCAATGTCCTGATCGACGTCCTTCGCACTGAATCTCATGCCATTGAAACCCAGCAAATTATCTATATACATAAATGTTAGGTATGAGTTAAAGTTTATTGATGCAATAAAAGGATGTACACACTCATATACTTGTTTCGGCATATACGAATATGGTGCTTTGATTTATCATTGCAATTGGTTTCCTGAAAGAAGGAACACTTTATTAATGAGCTTTGAACAGTAAAACATATCGATTTTACCTTGAGGAATATATACAGCGTGGAAATTGAATAGTATATTAGTTCAACAACTTCGGCTAAGGATGGTATACAAAGTGCAAGCATATACCTAAAGTTTCATGAATAATAAAAGAGTATGATAATGGACCTTTGGAAATGGCCGAACACGACACATACAAAATATTGCAGTCTCGGTTTGATTGAGACTGTTTATGAACGGTAGTGAAATATGCTAAATACCGCTCACGCCCTCTAGCCCCGGGTTGAGCAGAACTCAAGATTCATAAAATAAATAGTACATAATTTTAACCATCCCGAAGATGGCATGCATATGGCGGTGGACATAGAGATTTTCCTCCCCAATGTCCAGCGGCGTATGGTCCCAGTATCTAACAAAATACTATGCCCCGAAGAGTAAACAAAATGGAATTTAGTTGGGAGCAGCGATTATGAAGCCTACATATCACAAGTAACAGCCAAAAGACTAAATTAAAAAGCAGACAACATAAGTTCATGGTCAAAACCTGAGCTAGTCGTGTTAATCATGTTCTTGTTATGTTTGATAACTTAAATACGTAATATGCACACGCTATAAAGTATTGTCATTATTACAATGCAGTGTACTTACTTGTGGATGTACTATCATTCAGATGCAAAAGTGTGACCACATTTAATGTGTAGTTTGCTCCGGCAGATATGTAAAAGTCACTAAATTGTTCCATCGCGACGGTTCCATTACTATCAACAAAGTTAAGGTATATTTCGCTTGGTTTTTGGTCCGTCATTTCATAAATGTACTTCAGTCCTAATGAAAGAAAATGAAATGTCATGCTTAACACACATGTTATCTATTATAATGTTCAAGCCCTTGCGAAACGTCGACATTCTTTTTGAATTGTTTTCGCGTCCCCTAGCACCGGCTTAAGCGATATTCTACAATAAAGCCTGACAGGTTGGGTTCGATGATCTCAAAGGACAAGTACGTAAAGACACTACTAATTTGTAGTCGGGATGACATTTTAAAGCCGCCACACAGCTCTAAACAAACTAGGATGTCATTACGTGGTCAGAATATTAACGTTCTCACCCCATCCAAACCCTTCTCCAAGAAGCGAAAACGGGATTGGCTGGGGTATGAAATAAAACCTTAATTTCGCCTCAAAAAGTTTGCATATTGTAAAATTGAAACATTTAATAGGTAATTTAAGCAGGTTATCGCATTTTTTTAGTACAAAAAGTTTTTAAACGTGTTTTATTGTGGAAATATCCGTTATAAAATCCTGCTAATATAACTTTTCCCATCACTTAATGGAATTAAGGCGGGACCACGTAATGTGTTACTACGTTAGTTACACGTGTTTTCTTGTCATAATACAATACTTTAATAAATTACGTGTCTTAAAATTATGCCATTAAACTGCATACACTCTAGTTTAACATGAAATTCGTCTGCTACCTTATTGAAATTACAAACGTGTGATGTTTTTCAATAGGTTTAAAGCTTTGATTTACAAATGCATATCATCGAATCCGGTTCGCTTTGACTACTATCAGATCGAAAATAAATAATAAGTCTTCGCCTTATCGTATATGTCAGTGTATATAATTTACTGACTGATATTGTGGAAATAACTGGAAACACACGGCATTGCCGTTAATTCGACATTCTTTTTAACATCGGTTTTACTCAAATGACCGTGACACGGCATTGCCGTTAATTCGACATTCCTTTTAACATCGGTTTTACCCAAATGGATATTTGTTGGTAGTGTACGTATTATACTTACTGTTTGGGGCGCTTGTTTCAGCCAACGTTCTTTTGACTTTTCAGACAAAATACATCTCGTACCCAGACAAGTTGTATATCAGTGAAACAGAAATTTTTAGTGGTAAATAAAAATACCTTACTTTTCAAAATCGGTTTAGAAATAAAAATTTCAAAAAAATATTTTTTTTAGAATGCTTATCCAAAAATGGTTTTAAATTGTTGGATATTCGTAAATTAAGAGACTATGAAAATTGTATAGCAGAATATGAAGACTTCTTTAATTGCATATCTCCTTGTTGAGCATGTCGCAATTTCATACGGCCCGATCTCGGTAAGAACTGTTGTTAAACGGTCGAGAAGTGAACATCGAGGAAACGTAATAATCGTTAAATTCTTACAATTGTTTTGTTTCGAACACACACACACTGATTTACTTGAATGCGCTATACTCACAGAGCCATTAAAGTCTTTTTCAATAAAGATAATTACCATTTATACATTATTGCATTATTAACAAACTTCATATGTTATCACTCTGTAAAGGATATGCAACCATATGTGTGTGTTTTACGGTTGCATGCCGTAACATGTGTGATCGTATATTATATTGAAATTAGTATTGAAAAGCGTAAGGTTCGAAAATGGAACCTCGATATGAATAATCAAACATACTTGTGAGAATATTGACGGATGTTACCTCTCCGAAGGTTTCATGCAAATGATATCTTATGCAGTCAATTTCGGATTTGTTTGATGGTCGTTGGTGTAAAATTACTTTATTCGTGAATAAGTCATATTAATGAAATAACGTCGTCATAAGCAAGGATTGAACACATACATATTAGCTCATGTTATTTGCAAATAGTATCTATACAATGTTATGGTCGTGTACCTACCCATCCAAAATTCTCCACGTAGGTCACCAAAGCCATATTCGTATTCAGTAAAATCTTTATAGAAATCCACAGAACCATCATGGCGGTATTGGAAGACCTGAACGGGTAAACAGTGGAAAGTAAATCATAATACAAACAATTGCATGATAACTTTTCGCATCTTGAACCAGGCCCATTTCATTTAGGAGGCAAGCACGCTCCTACTGTACCACTCTAAATATTGAGATAGTGCGTCAACATAGTTAGTTACACGAACAACATTTACATAGAGTTTAATTAACATTGTTGCTGTGATACGGGAAATAATTCCCTCGTGAAAAAGATTCTTGCGATATAGAAACTCGTGCGCAACGCACGAGTTTCTATATCGCAAGAATCTTTCTCACTCAGGAATTTTTTCCCGTATCATGACAACAATGTTAATTAAACTATATATTATATATTCTGTGATGAATTTCTTTCCAATCGTCTTTTGACACATGTATTCCTTCTTCTGTCACTCCTTTGGCGACAGCGTTGAGTATTACACAAATATTGTGACGTCTCTCGCGCTGTGTGACGTCGCGATATTGCTGCACAGGCACAGGCTGGAACCGTCCTGTAGACGATGATGGCTGGGGTTCAGGGGTCATTTCCAGCATTTTTTGGTTGCATAGGCATTTCAGGACAACTTACTTCTTCAAATTCAGAAGTTTTTAACAGTTCTTCAATCTGCTAAAAAAAGTAGTTCTTAAATTCTGGCTACTGTGCTATCTTGCACACTAAGCTAGATAGCACAGTAGAGGAAGAGATAGGTTATAGATTTTCCTCAAACTGGGAAATTTCTATAATTCATCACAGAATATATAATATATGTGCATGTATCCGGTTGAAACAGAATAACAGCTAAGCAAATTCTCTGTGGACAATAATGTTTGATTCGCCCGAATGCCATATCTTTATTTCACGAGGGTATAGGGAAACGTTTTATATTACGTGAACAAGGCATTGATCATCATTCTTATATAGTTTTATTCATTCAAGAATGCTGCATCCATATGCAGGTACATTCGACAGTGTACCAGTACACAGGGTGTAATGGGCTGAAACTGTGTTTGTTAAGGACTATTGGTCCGTACTCTTTGAAAGAAAGATCCAAAATGGATGGCATATGATCTTTTGAAGTTTTCAACCAAATGCATATTTTTAGGAATGAGCAATGTCAACCATATATTACATGACAGTTATTCAACACTATTGATGTGAACACAATATCAAAAAGAATATTTATTTGGCAGAAATGGTGCCCTTTATATCCAAAAAAAATAATACAATTTTACTCGGAGTTATTTTTTTATGTAATGTAAGATGGCCCCTTTATCCATCTTGAGCAGACGGAATCAGTTCTAAATAAAAAAAGGCCATTTTATCAAATCATAATGTTTTAGAATAAATACTGACTATTATTTTTTAAGACATCAATTGCAAACACTTGCACATCTTATAAACGCGGTGTATTACGCAATCAGTTTACACGTGTTCAGACCACCAACTATGTTCTTTGAATTGAGGTTAAACCACTAAATTTGTATGTGTCGTTTATTGTTTCATAAAAAGGAGAACGTAATTATAACTGATGTCCACGGGCAGGTGGTTGCAAGTGGTATGTTTCATAAAAAGGAGAACGTAATTATAACTGATGTCCACGGGCAGGTGATTGCAAGTGGTAGGTTTTATCCTTATCTTCAAAGTGAAGGAAATATTGTTCCACGTGTTGGGGATATCAAGGGTCTTTAATTAAACTTTATTTCCTAGGTCTTATTCCTTTGCCATATCCCTTTCCTTTGAAACACAAAAGCAAATGAAGGAATTCCATGTTTAATGAATCTATTTTAATCAATTATCCAAATAAAAAAGAAAAAACATTTGACCACACGCATTATACGTCGGGACCAATTGACTGAGTCACATTCTTCACAAATACGAAACATGAACATGAATAAAGTGCAAACTGTAATATATCATTTGATAGAAACAAACCTAGCAAAACCAGTGTGTTTGTGTTATTGTCTTTTTTGTATTTTATGTCTCAATTGTAAAATGATTAACAATGAAAACTATTGGGTAATGTATTCTCGGTTTTGGTAAATGTATGTATGCATTTTCAGAACGATCATAGTAAAAACACCTCACACGGGTTGCTTTCGGCGTTAAATTCTCATTATAATTACCATGGTTACGTTAACAAGGGTTACCAAAAGTTGTGGCCGTTGACTCTAGTGTATGAATCATGGATCACTAATCGTTAAAGCATACTATCAAATATTTTTCGTAATAAAATAAACATCCGACTTTTTATTCATGTAAAATTAGATCATATAGTGATCAATCTGAATCGATAGAAGTACTTCACAATCCGTCAATCTTCGCATCTCGATAGAAGACTTATAAGGTTAGGTGAGAGCGGTCAACCTCGGTTTCTAACTATTAGCCTTATAATCTCTGTCAGTAACGATGGGGACTGTAGTTCTGAAATATAACGGTTAGGTGAGAGCGGTCAACCTCGGTACCTAACTATTAGCCTCATCATCTCGGTCAGTAAGGATGGGGACTGTAGTTCTGAAATATAACGGTTAGGTGAGAGCGGTCAACCTCGGTTCCTAACTAGTAGTCTCATCATCTTGGTCAGTGAGGATGGGACTGTAGTTCTGAAATATAGCGGTTAGGTGAGAGCGCTCAACCTCGGTTTCTAACTATTAGCCTTATAATCTCGGTCAGTACGGATGGGGACTGTAGTTCTGAAATATAGCGGTTAGGTGAGCGCGGTCGACCTCGGTTCCTAACTGTTAGCCTTATAATCTCAGTGAGTGAGGATAGAGACTGTAGTTCTGAAATATAACGGTTAGGTGAACGCGGTCAATCTCTGTTCCTAAATATTAGCCTTGTAATCTCGGTGAGTGATAATAGGGACTGTAGTTCTGAAATATAACGGTTAGGTGAGCGCAGTCAACCTCGGTTTCTACCTATTAGCCTTATAATCTCGGCGAGTGAGGATGGGGACTGTAGTTCTGAAATGAAACTGTTAGGTCAGCGCCGTCAATCTCGGTTTCTACCTATCTTAGCTATCAAGCAAGACATTAGATTGAGATCTTCATAATTATGGCATTTTATATCTGTATGACACTCTAGAATAACGTAAGTTGACATGGTGTAATGACTGGTAATAGTTGGAACATGAGATGATAAAGTGCATATAAGATAAAGTTGAATGTTGTTCAAAGGCTTATCAATACGATATCGTTGATTTAGAGCCCCGAGAGAGAACGGAATGATACAAAGAAATCCGGGAAACACACAGTAACGAATGGATTAATGTGGAGTTTTAACGTGCTCGCAGGATAGTCAACGATACACGGGACCGCCCGGTTTACGTCCACATCCAACGGACGCGGCTAAGAAAACGTGTCTTGCCCAAGAACACACCAACAAAAACATATCAGATAGACATAAGAAGTTTAATTAAGGCATGCTATTATTTTAAATTTCAGAAAGACAATACAACGAATCACCGAAAAGTAATGTGTAGTCCGATTGCTTAGTGCAGTTATCATGTACTTATTGACTACAAATAAATTACAACTGGTATTCGTCTTCACGTTCCGAAATACCATGTACGGGTTACATCAATACCTAAACATACATGAACATTGCGTCAGAACCAGGGAAAGGTTTTACTCCTTCTTTATGTTACTTTCCCTATGTACTTGCATGATAGAATATGCTTTTGTCATGCAGTATATATGTAAACAATAATGCTTTGCTACAACTGGTGACTGATTAAGAGAAACCAGATCATGTACTATTTACTGCCTGAAATAATATAAAGTTGTGTGGATATATGTATTGTAAGTAAAAACAATATAAATAGTTACAACAGGTTTAAAATATGACTTACAGTCCAGCCGCCACCATCGGTGGTCATGTCACAGTGGACGTCAAATGGTGTGTTACTCTGAAGATATACTGTGTAAATTCCACTGTTGCTTCCAACACCGAGATGTAGGACATCATAACAGTCACGAACTATAAACATATACACACTGTGTTTTAAACTAGACGTACAAGAAACCCTGTGTATCATTTATACATGTTGGCTTTATTTGATGACCATTTTGAAAATTTGACAAAATGATATATAGGGTCCTATAGAAACCACAGCGTCCGAACGCAATGGCATCGTAGGTCCGCACTGTACTGCAAACAAGGACTAGAAACTACAATAAAAGAGACAAAAAACAACAGAAAGGGTGGTGAAGACAGGGTTACCGACTTGGAACGGTCAGTAGGCAATAAGGCCTACTGGTTAGCTTGAATCGATTTTATATGCGCACAATCCTCGCTATTATCCTGTCTTCAGCGCCCAAATAGACAAGACAGTGTAAACAAACTACATCTCATCAAAAGGAATTCTCTAACAATAAAGTCCACATCCAGAGAAACTAACTAAAGATACACATACAAAATAATAAACATATCAGGATGTATCCAGAATCGTACTGAACAACCATAGTAGTTGCAGCTAAAGAGAAAACCAATCTAGGGTACGACCAGAAAACCCAAGGGACAAAAGCTCATGCACCCACCTCCCTTCGTTGGGGTTTCAGTAGGTACAATCATAGAGTCCCAAGAGGAAACATGAGGTAGGAATTATTTTTTATTAGCGCTGAATAATCGGTTTTAAATGAGATGCCATTTAAATTCATTTGATTTTGTTTAAGTAACGGCGGCTCATAGGTTGCCATAAAAACACAAATCTGAAAGTGTATCACACAAAAAAAACATTTTGGTCCAGTGTCATTGAAATATTTCAGAGGAGTTTTCATACATTTCTTTCCATATCTCTTTGTAAAAAAAGCGGGCATTATGGACATTTAACGAAATCAAAAACAACAAACTTAGTTGTTTAGTACCT
The DNA here is from genome assembly GCA_037043455.1 of Cyrtodaria siliqua. Lineage (NCBI taxonomy): Eukaryota > Metazoa > Mollusca > Bivalvia > Adapedonta > Hiatellidae > Cyrtodaria > Cyrtodaria siliqua. The sequence goes on along the minus strand of JAWPHD010003347.1, from coordinate 54,334 downwards.
GTGGATCAATTCTAAAAAGAATTGTCAATGGTTTAGTTATTGAGAAGACGTGTTCGAAGGCGGCAGTAAAATGTCTCCGCGCACTTGCAATCAGTACTGCTTTGGAGATCGCTGAGCCCGATACTTATATTTAGTGATTTTCAATTTCTTTTGTTTTCTTACTTAATTTTCGATTCGGTGGTTCCACTACTCCGGCCGATTAAAGGCTCTGGGTATTGTTTAACCACTCATAGGATATGTTGTCTGCTTTTTAATTTGGTCTTTTGGCTGTTACTTGTGATGCGCAGGCTTCATAACCGCTGCTCCCAACTAAATTACCTTTTGTTTATTACGCTCTTCGGGGCATACAATTTTATTAGATCCTGGGACCATACGCCGCTGGATATAGGGGATGAAATAAAGATACACATATTGCTATATCCTCCGCCATATGCTTGCAATATTCGGGATGATTAAAATTTTGTACTGTTGATTTTTATGAATATTGAGTCCTGCTCAACCCGGGGCTAGAGGGCGTGAGCGGTAGCTAGCATATTTCACTACCGCCCATGAACAGTCTCAATCAAACCGAGACTGCAATATTTCGTATGTGTCGTGCTCGGCCGTTTCCAAAGGTCCATTATCATACTCTCTTTTGTTTACTTTTCAGTAAAGGCGATCTTCTTCAATGTCGGATCGACCTATGCTTTTTCAATATGATTGACTTATTTGTCAATTAACGGACGCCAAATATAAATTGATGTATACTACACCCTACTTAAATCGAATAGCAGGTTCTCTCTAATGCTCTCATTCGAAACATCTCGTTCATTTCTTTGAAGCATAACTGGAATGTAACTCGAAGGTTGCCATATTGGTTACGTCATCCTAACATGACGCGCATGACGCATTAGATTCCAGCCAAAACGAATTTGCATTCAAAATTAAAGTTTTTCAATGTCATTTAGCCGATTTTCTACATCTATAATTTATTTACCAAAATGCAGTGATAAAACCTTCATCTATATTGTAAATAACAAACATGCAACGCAAATTATACATCAACACGTATGGCTAACGACCATTTGTTTATAAAGTAACAGCTAAGCAACAGTACACTCTTTTCTGTGCCGTTGCCTTTATTAACAAAATGCCAATATTTTGAACATATCAATCCGTCGATATACACACGAGGCATGAGGCCGAAGAATGATAAAATTGGTGTTAACTTTTTATTCTAAATTTCCTATAAGCGTTTACATGAGTTATCATCCCACTCGTAATAACTGATTATTTTACATGTGTTATCTAGCTTGTCTTACTATCGAACACGTTTGTCTTTCGCAGTAACGCCATATAGTTTTACATGATCTATCACCTCTACTCATACAATTAATAACTGGTTATTTTACATGCATTATCTCCTTTGCCTTTATATCGAATGCATAACTGTTTGGTGCTTATACCTGTCCATTTCATGGCTACAGCTGGTGGGCAGTCTGAATTATTTTAAATACGAATTTATAATTGTTATTCATTGAAGTAACAGTTTGTTTATCTTAAAACAATATGTGACAGATTAAAGATACAAACATTCAGTTTAATAAGATAAGTAAAAGCTAACATGTTTAAATTTAAAACGGTTTCACCCAAGACACCTTGATGTCCATTTTCATTGAACTATTCATAACAGTCAGATTAAATAGAGGACTGGTATTGTTCATAATTGTTCATTACGTTATATCTGTGTTGAATTGATACAAAAATGAGCCATAAAACACCAAAAGAATTTACACTGAACATATACAAGAAACTACTAGAAGAAGATATTTCATACCTATGATTGATTATGCGAGAGGGTTAGCTAGTTGAAACTTGTCCGTATAAAAAGTTGCGAACTATTGCACCGTGAGCTCTTTGTATATATCGTCGAGGAGATAAGCATGCCAGTTATATATAATTTGAAAAATTCCTCTAAGGCCTGATCTGGGTATCCATAGGTGTCAAGGACCGTTATTTAAATGAAATATGTTCAATTGCCAATGCCAGTTTCATTTATCCAAAGACGTTCTGAAATACCCACTTAAATCGGTTATGAATAATCCACCTTTGTGATGACCTATCAAATAGACACTGTCAGTCCGTGTAAGTAATTAAAAAGGTCACTCCATGCTGCATGCTTTCTTGATGCTGTTTATGTATACTCGACATACACGAGGCACAACGGACCACTCCAAAAGAATATTGTAAATATGTATGTTTTATTTATAGTTTATGTTTTGATGTATTCCAAATGAATATTGTAGATATGAGTTATTTGTATGTATTAGTATGGTTAACGATGCTATTGACAATAACATATCCCTGTTGTTTGACGTCTATTCACAAAAAACTATAAATCATAATGTCAAAATAACTTGACAAATGTACCTATTTCAAGTGATAAGCTTTAATCTGAAAGTTGTTCTCCCACTTCATAGGCACTATATAACGGTGCTCAAATTTAGATAATATACAACTGAGTGTTAACTTAGTTGGCAGTAATATTATTTATTTATTGCATACGCATTTACAAGCTTCGTTTACTTTCAAAGTAACAGGAAACGTTAATATTCGCTCATACGTGTAGTAAACATTGGGTGTGCAATATATACTCGTTCGTGATTGGTGCAAGTTTCTGTGTCAAAGAAAGTATGTCACGTGATTTAAACAGTGTTGATTTTATTGCGAAAATTCCCTCGATGCAACGAAAATAGTTTTGTTTCAAATAAAGGTTTTTGGTGAACATTAAATGTTACAACCTATTTTATTGTTCTAATTTAAAAATGCGTATGCAATAAAAAGGTTATTAGATTTAAATCGGGATATATGCACTCGTTCTTTAACGCTTAAATAGTCGCGCAATATTAATACGCGAAAAAACTCGTGCATATATCCCAATACAAATGTAATAACCTGTACTTATTTCATACGCATTTACAAGCTCCGTTTACTTTCAATGTAACAGGAAACGTCAATATTCGCTCATATTGACGTGTAGTAAAGTCATATTGGGAGTGTAATGTATACTCGTTCGTGATTGGTGCAGTCTTCTGTTCATTTCAAAGAAAGTATGTCACGTTATCTAAACAATGTTGGTTTCTGTTGAAATTCCCACGATGTAACGACAATAAGTTTGTTTCAAATAAATATTTTTGATGAAAATTAAATGTTAAAACCTATTGTTTTGTTCTAATTATTCGTTTTTCGACATTTCGAAGATAAGAGAGCTTATGTAATCACCCCGGCGTTTGAGTCGGCGTCGACGTCTCACATCAATGTTTGCGTGTAAGCTGTGTTTACACGTCTATGTCTCTTACATTTCTTATCCTAGCACAACCATATTTGGGCATGGGCTTCCTTATAGCATGATCTTAAGCGCTGCATAAGTAATAGTGTTTCATGTAACTCATGGGCTCACACGGAACCCAAATTATGATAGCCCTTAAAATGTGTCCCATTTCACATAAAAATTTGCGTGTAAGCTGCTGTGTTTACAAGTCTTTATCTCTTACATTTCTTATCCTAGCACAACTAAATGTGGCCATGAGCTTCCTTATAGCATTATCTTAAGGGCTGCTTAAGTAATCTTGGTTCCTGTAAGCCCTGGGCTCGCATGGAACCCAAATTATGAAATTTGTCTCATTGCACATCAAATTGTGAGTGTAAGCTGTGATTACAGGTATATAGCTCTTACACTTCTTGTCCTAGCTCAACCAAATTTGGGAATTGGTTTCCTTATATTATGTTGTAAAGGATTGCGTAAGTAATTTTGGCTTCTACAAATGTTGCACTCCCATGGAACCCAAATTGTGATGGCCCATACAATGTGCAATAAAGGCAGATCAATGTGTGCGTGTAAGCTGTTGTATATAGCAATATCTCTTAAAATATTTTTCTTATGTCAGCCAATTTTTTGTTTGGGATTTCTTTATTATTCATCTTATTCATACTTCACCCACATATATTGAAACATCCAACCTCCACTACCACCCCCACCCCAACCAGAAACCTGTGTGGTTTATTTTCTTATTTTTTGTTTTACATATTTCTGTGTTGTTTTAGTCAATTCTTACACATATAGCTATCTTTTGCCCCACCCCGAAAGCCGATTTCTTTTTGCCATTTCCATCCGATCTTTACCCACCACCCTACCCCACCCCACCCCACCCCCACCTGAAACCCGATTTTGTTTTACATATTTCGGTTTTGTTTTGGTTTATCAATTCTACACCTATAGCTATTCCCCCCACTCCGTCATCACCACCTCCCGAATGTCTTTTTTTTTGCATTTCTCTATATTGTTTTGATATATCAATTTGTTTTGCCCCCACCCCTCCAACCCCAACCATACCCCAAACCCATCACCACCACCACACGAATGTTTATTTATTTATTTGTTTTACATAACATTATGTCTGTTGTTTTTTTATCTAATCTACACCTAATCAATGATGCGTCCACGCCCCATCCCACCCCATTCCCAAACCATCTCCCACCCCACAATACAAAACTGCTTGATTCTCATCCCCTCCCTCCTCGAGTTGCCTTTCAACCAAACATTGCTTTAAAATGACAGCAATGTTGGAGTAAAACTGATAAAAATAACAAATAAAATTTCACACCCTGAATTGTACTCACGAAAATGATATTATATAAAAGAGTAATTGGATGATATATTAAATACAGCATTTGAATGATATCTTACATACCGGTTTGGATGATATATATATATATCGATTTGTTAATGAAATATAATATAGAGCGGTATTTGGATGCCACTTTATATATACCAATATTTGGATTATATACATATATATATATAGCGGTATGTAAATGATATAATATGAACCGGTATGTGGATGACATAATATATACCAACAGTTGGCTGTAAAATACATACATGTGATTTTTTGCACTAATATATACTAATATATGGATGACATATCATATACATGTAGCTTATGATATATATACCGGTTGTTGGATGACATAACTTGGCATATACCGGTAGATGGATGGTAAATAATAAACCGGTATTTTGTGGTACTATGTATGCCTGTTGATGGATGATACAATATATAACGGTAAGTGTATGTTACAATATATCCCGGTAGTTCTGGTAATTGGATGTGTCCCTGAACAACTGCTGTACCGACAGCAAATGTTTGATTAGTGCACTGGATATGGTTGAGCAATTTGTATAATTCTTTCGCTAGTTCAGTAGTGTAACTACCTGTATAATAATAATACATATGTATGTATAAGAATATTACAACGTGATGTCCAGCTCGTTTATAAGCAGTTATTGAAATACTAAAATGAGGAAAATGGTCCTATGGAAACCACAGCAACCTAACGCAATAACACCGTAGGTCCGCACTGCACCATAAACCGAAATTAATGAGCATAATTAAAAAACGCGAAAAGGACAATACATAGCATAAAGAGTGATAAAGACAGGGTTACCGACTTATAACGGCAAGTAGGCAATAATGCCTTAAATCGATTGTATGTGTACACAACCTCGTTATTATCCCGTTTTAATACCCAAATTGACATAACAGTGTAGATAAAAGTACATCGCATCAAAAGAAAATCTCTGACAACAAAGTCTACATCCATAGAAATTAGCAAATCTTTTAGTAAGCCAGATTTAAATTACATGTATGTCGGAACATAATATATGTGTCACTGGAGCTGTAGAAGACAAGGTTCTGATTCACACCATGATCTTTAGTACATATACTTATAACAGATATAAAGAATCATTTTTATACAGTGTGTTTACCTGCTTCACAAGTGGGAGCAACACCCCTCCAGTGTCCATCGAATTGACAGGTAAGTAAACTATCTCCGACAAGACTGAATCCATCACGGCAAGACACTGTCACATTTCCATTTGCGATGACTGCAGTGGTTGGTTTAACCTTACCGTTTTTTGGAGCCACATAAGGCTTACATTCTAAAATTGAAAAGTGTGCAAAACAACATATTTTCAAGTAACGTATAAACATTAACGTAATTAAAACATGTAGTATATAGAACACATTTGTAACATACATTTAAAATTAAAGTTATTTTTTATCTCTGGAACTCGGCAGCACCAATTCGTATGCTCCAGTTAATTCTAGTGAGGATGATGTTGTTTCCGCACATATCACTCGCTGCACTACTTTCAAGGCTGGTGAAAACGATAAGCAAAATAAACTTCCTAAATTACATAAAAATCCGTATAAGGCTCGCTTTATTTCGAATTCTAGTGCCTGCACCAAAACAACATCTCCAAACTTTTAACTTCTTGTCTTACTGCCGTTAAAGATCACGTTACACTATATTGTGATAAAACTAATGAAAACTCTGGGATTAATTTATTTTGGTCTATAAAAAATTCAGGAGACGTTCTTGATAATATTTTCAGTAAAGGTCAAGTTTCATCAATAAGCGCTTATGACTTCTCTACACTATATACAACCTTACCACATCACCTTATTAAAGACAAGCTAATTTCTCTTATTCAAAAAACATTCACTAGAGAAAATACTACATTTTTGGCATGTAATAATATTAAAGCGGTTTTTACTAACGGCAGTTTAGACAATTATACTATGTGGACTTGCTATGAAGTTTGTGAAGCACTCATCTTCTTATTAGATAAAATTTTCGTCAGGTATGAAACCACCGTTTACAGACAATTTGTTGATATCCCTATGGGTACGAACTGTGCACCACTTGTCGCAGATTTGTTTTTATTTTGCAATGAAAGCGATTTCATGTTGAGTCTTTCACCAGATACCCAGGCAAATGTTATTGAAGCCTTTAATGACACCTCTCGGTATCTGGATGACATATTGAACATTGACAACCCTTTCTTTCCAACTATGGTTAATAATATTTATCCTAAAGAACTTCAGCTTAGCAGAGCTAATATATCTGATAATAACGCTTCTTTTCTTGATTTAGATCTCTCGATTGAAAATGGTGAAATAATTAGCAAAATCTATGACAAGAGAGATGATTTTAATTTCGACATTGTTAATTATCCCCACTTGGATGGGGATGTTCCCCGAGCAACTTATTATGGGGTGTATGTGTCTCAACTTATTCGGTTTTCAAGAACTTGTACTCGAGTTGAGGACTTTAATATTCGTAATCTTTGTATAACTAAAAAGCTACTCAATCAGGGTTACCGTTACCATAAACTTCGTAAAACCTTTGCAACATTTTATTATCGTAACCCTGATCTTCTTTCCAAATATAAAGTAATTTAAGGACTCTTCTGCGACAAGGACTATCACAACCTGACTTCTATGGTAATGTGATTTATAAACTTCGTAAGATTCTTTGTCATGATCACTTTCATACTTTCTTTGTTAAACTTGTTAAAAAGTTTGTCAAAAGAGGTTATGACCCTATCATTTTGCAACGTACTGCATGCTTGGTGGAGGACCCTTTTACAGTCCACCACTATGCTTTCCTCTTTAATTGTACGATGACCGGACAGGCTGTGGACCCTATGATGACGCCTACCTAAAGCCCATTGGGACGGTGGCGTTTGATGTTTGCCTATGATCTTTCTTGTCGTGCCCTTAATTGTTTATTCTCTTGTTGCTAGGGCTTCTGCCAAGTCATTGAGTACATTCATTGTGGCTTTCTAGGCTATTGTTTTTTTGTTTTATATTTACACGAGCATATATTTGTGTTTTACTTATATTGCCTATTGATGCTGTTTTGTTGGTTAGAGATTAGATCATGGCGGGAATTTTTTTATTTACACTGTCCTGTTTTAATGGGATGGCAGTAGGGTAAGTGTGAGGTTTGGTGCACCCTAGAACCGGTTTAAATCCCAAGTGGCCTACTTTGCCACTGACCGTTCCAAGGCGGTAGCCCTATTGTCAACCCTTTTGTGTTTGTGATGTCATTTGCATTTGTTATTACTTTTGCCTTCTTGTTTGTCTGTTTGCGTGTTTGTTTCTGTGTTTTGTGGTTGACTGTCCTCCTTGAATGCTACTTTCCCTGTCCGATCTTTTTATATTTCTTAATACTATTAGTTTTTAAAACAACCAAAGATTTACGCAAGAACGACCTGTAACTGACGAGAGAAAATATAATTATATAAGGGGAGACAAAGCTTAAACTAATAATGTATCGGTAGAAGTAGATATAAATGTCGAATGTAGCTTACAAGGACCAAGAAAGCTTAAAATATGGAGAATACAATTTAAGGTTGTCAGGGAGTTGTAAGTTGCTTTTAAGTACACGTCCCAAATATATTTTCTTACCAGACACATTTTTACCTTCAGTGTTTCATACAAGACAGTACCTGTATACGAGGTGTGTTCAAAAAATAATGCAACTAGCCTTAATACATGTACTTGCTGAGCACGGAATTTACATGTTTGAAACCAGTACGAAACGGTAGAATGAACATTCGTGTACGTTGTATATAAATATCATTGAAATCCATAAACCGATTCCTTTGTAATTTAGATTGATTTGTGGTGCATTCATATACACTGCGTTATAAATGACAGGAAAATGAGCTGACAAAGTTAGCGAGATACGGGTTAACATAACGGCCCGGTATCAAGGCAAAACCCATACATGATGAAATTTGTAGTATTTATGGGAATACTTAAATATCATAAGAGTTTGCAGGTGGGTAACTAAATTCACCACTGGTCAATAGTCCGTCAAAGATGCCAAACGTAGTTGTAGACCAAAGTCTGCAATCGTCAAATCTAATGTTGAAAAATCAAGTCAATCATTGATAAAGACGCGCGTTATACTGTTAGACAGATAGCACAGGTGACCAACTTGGGTTTAGCATCCGTTCATGTAATTTTCAAGATAATTGTTCAAGTTAGGAAAATAAGTGCCCGGTGGTTCCCACATTTACTGTCTGACGACCAGAAGCGTGAAGCGTGCTAGGATGAAAGTGGCAAAACAACTCCTGTAAAAGGTGTTTGATAACTTCATTACTGATGACGAGACATGTGTTAATTTTTATGAGCCCAGACGAAACGCAATAGGTTATGGGCAAGAGACCCAGTACTGCCAAAAGAACAATGACCGCTAGAAAAGTATTGTACGCCAATTTTTTCAGAAATAATGGTCAAATCGTGCAAGTCGCTGTTACAAATGGAAAAGGGGTCTCAGGCAAGTTCTATAAAAATGTTGTTCTCAAAATGTTAAGAAAAATACTGACAAAACGGCGTCCAATCACGGGTCTTAAGTATATCCATCTGCTGCATGACAACGCACCTGCTCACAAGGCCTCAGTTATGGTTGAGTTTTTGAAAGCGCAATAGGTTAATGTGTTGTCTCATCCTCCTTTTTCGCCAGACCTGGCCCCTTGCGATTATTTTCTCTTCCCAAAGTTAAAGAAGCGCCCTCTCATGGAAGAAAGATTCATCCAGAACAGCCCGAGGTCCGCGATTCATCAGTGCCTGATGGGTATACCCATAAATGAGTATGCAAATTGCTTCAAAAACTGGGTAAACAGATTGAAGCGATGTATTAATGTGAAAGGGGATTATTTCGAAGGTAACTAGGCCAACTATGTGGTGAGAAATTAATTAGCAAATTTTGGGGAAAATTGAGAGGTTGTATTATTTTTCGAACACCCCTCGTATATATATTATATCATCCAAATACCGGCATAATATTCAAATGTTGGTTTATATGTTCTCCCATTTTAGTTATATGTAGTCTTTTCCTGCCCCAAGTGTTAGGCCATGTTAGATAAGTGTGTTCTTCGTGTGAGATTATAATAATAGGTTATGGGTATCCGCTCAAGATCGAGACTTATAGCCTCGGTCTTCGCCCACTTTGGATTTCTTCCATACGCTATGCTATGCTGATCCCGAACCAGGGCCTGGGGTATGGGGTTGTGGGGGTTGGTGGGGGGTGGGGGTGGGTGTGGGGTGGGGGGGGGGGGGGTAGAAGGACGTTTGAAATCGCCTCTCACGTTGGGGCGATTTGGGCGATATTTTGAGAGATCTTATGAAACTTTCAAAAAGTATATTTCGTTAATTTAATATTAATTTCTTACTACTAACTTAGCAGCAAGTAACGTCAAAAAGTGTAACAGGCGCATCAACAATTGACGTTGAACGTTTATTTACCACATGACGTCACGCAAACGTCGACTTTTTTAGTTGAGGACTTTAATATTCGTAATCTGTGTAAACTGAAAAGCTACTCCATCAGGGTTAACGTTACGCTTCGTAAAACCATTTGCAAAATTTTAGTATTGTAACCCTGATCTTCTTTCCAACATCAAAGTAATTTAAGAACTCTTCTGCGGCAAGGACTATCACAACCTGACTTCTATGGTGACGTAATATCCTTGATCATGATCGCGTTCATACTATATTTGTTAAACGTGTTAAAAGGTTTATCAAAACAGATTATGACTGTCATTTTGCAAAGCACTGCATGCTTGGTGGTGGACGCATATATGCTTTCCTCTCTTTAATTGTGCGATGACCGGACAGGCTGTAGACGCTATGATGACGTCTACCTAAAACTCAAAAGGACGGTGACGTTTGAAGTTTGTCTGCAATCTTGTCTTGTCGTGCCCACAATGGTTTATTCTCTTGTTGCTCTGGATTCTGCCAAGTCATGGCGGGGATTTCTTTATTTAAACTGTCCTGTTTCATTGGGATGACAGTAGGGTAATTGGTTTGGTGCATATTAGAACCTGGTTTAAACCCCCCAGCGGCCTTTTTTTGCCACTGACCGTTTTAAGGCTACCTACTGTCAACCCGTTTTGTGTTTGTGACGTCACATTGCCATTCATGGTTTTAGTTTTGCGTGTTTTTGGGTTTACTGTGTTTTGTGAAAGCTACGTTTTCTGTTCGACTTTTATACTTATTGTTTTTATATCTACTTTTATGTGCGCGAGTAAACGCGCCATTAGTTTTCGAAACTTGTTCCTGTATGTGTTACTTGTCCTGGTGGGAGGAAAACTATGATTTTCGAAACATGGATTACACGTGTGGTACATCATGAGAAGAATAAACCAAACATGGCTAACCTTATGGATAACTGTAATATAGATGCCTTCCCTGTTTATGTACATGTTTAATGTAATAATTTAATAAATCTTAACATGGCTTACCAACATATAAAAATATGTCTTAACATGGCTTACCTACATATATGGCTTACCTATGTTTGCACATGTGTGTTTACCTTTCGTCGGTATACAAAACTGATGCAGCATACACGGCTTCTTGCCGCAGGTGCCAGCAATTGTCTAAAACAATATTATATAGAAAATCTTTAACAATGTAATATATGATAGAATGCACATCGTTCGGTAAGTGTAATCAAAAGAAAGTGTAGCAAATCATGTCACTTACGAATCTGTACATTGTATGTCTGCCCAAAGACTTAGTTTACTGCAATGTGGTGTTCTGGAATTGTTTAACTTATTCTCAACCATAAAGTGATGACATTTGAACACAGTTATGACTAAAAATGTTCACAGCCGCGATGTAATATATAGAGTATCTAACATGAGTACTCATTCATTATTGAATTTATTAAACAAGTTGGCAAAACTATATAATGTGAGGCTCTTGCCTTATATCATTTTTGCTAACGAGTTTAATAAAATTCAATAATGAATGAGAACGAATGTTAGATTCTATGTTTCACATAACTCATATATCGACTTTTATTGCATTTTACCTGTCGCTTTAACATGCGAAACCGACATAAACCATGGAAATTGGATCATAGTCATTAACGATTTCTTTTTGACAGCGCATACTAGGCGTATTTGCATACTTATATAACTAGTGGTATATCGAAAATATAGATTGATGTTATTCCACTCCCACACCGTAAGTTATGTAATATTATTATATATAATATGCAAAGAGGTTGATTTGAGAGGACACGTTTTTTGAAGTTAGTATATGATGGATGTTTGACATATAAACAACGAATATAAAATGATAACGAAATGATAAGAATAATGTGAAAAGAGACAAATCCCCCGCTAATTAAATAAAAAGAACTGCCAAGTCAGTGAGATCTGCCTTAAATAACGCGCAATAAAAGTAGGGATGTACATGCATTTTCAAGGTTCAAACTCTAAGGATTTCCCCGAAATACTTCCAGTCGAATATTTTACTCAGAATATATTTCAGATTTTTCAAAAGGCCCATGAAAACCAGTTACGATGTGATGAGAAATTACACATATTAATACATCAGCATGTATAAAGTTGAGCAGTTGACATTCGAAATATGCTCAATAAACTATTACAGTTAACATTAATTATTTAAAAATAAAAGTTATCTCTGAAACAAGTACACCACTCCCATTTTTTTTAAAACTGCCTTTTTAACTGCTGACCGTAAAAGTACAATTGTTCGTTCAGGGTGAGAAGGTTCTAGGCCCATTTTCCATATTTTATCTCGATGTACATGGAAGATGAGCCTGACATGTTAATGCCTGTTAGGCACCATATAACCTGTAATGTGTTGGTGCGCCTTAAAACCCCAATTCAATTCAATTCAATTCATTCAGATACGCCCGCTGAACTTTATTCACTCTATTCAATGGTGCGGTTTAGCGACACAACGGACCAAAAAGTATGAAAAACACATACTTACGTCAGGATATACAGAGAGATCGAAGTAATTGAACTTGTTGTCGGCAACTAAGTTTGGCATAAAATCAATGCTGCTGTTAGCTGAGTTATGCTCACATAGACCAGTTGACGTAGCCATATTGAAGGATAGACATTTTGTCAAAACAAAGCACCCACGTGCACAATCGACTACGCCAGGTACGGTCAGGTTTTGTATCGCGTAACCGCTTAGCCGAACATTTAAGTGGCTCCTGTTGAAATGCATGGAACTCTTTGCACAATCTTCTTGCTTCGCTACAATTTGAACATGTAAGCACATGTGTATGAGTACGGTAAAACTTAGTACATTTAAATACATTGTTGTCATTAGTTTGAATATAGAACTATAACGTAAGTTGTCTATGACAATTTTGAATTGTTAACACTAGCATGACAAATAAAACAGCATTTTAAAGCACACCTTCAATTATGTCAGTGCCAAACATGTACATATATATACATAGTTGTGTCTAAATTGAATAATCTCTTTCAAGAACGTATAGAGTATTTCTAATTCATGTCGCTATGTGTATACGTGTTACCTTTGTCTAATTAAAATAAATTGTCTAATTAATGTAAATATTATTGTGTACTAATTGTATGCTTTACAAAATGTATTATCCGCAATTAAAATCCATTTTTTAAATCGCAGATTAAATCTAGCAATACGAATTCACGTTCAATGCAGCAATGTTAAGGTTGATAAAACACTACTCCATTTTTTTGACACGCAACTGGTAGTCACGAATATAAACGCTGATCCAGTGCGTCCTGTTGATCAAACTATAATGATGTTGTTGAAGACTTGATGGTAGGAAACGAACACAAACATGCTCATGGCAACACTATCTGTACGTCATCAATCACATGACTGGCCCGATATTGAATGGTACAAGTACAAACTTAGAAAAGGTACTCAATACTTTCCGATATATATATACCTTGTCACAGACCTAATATCAAACATATTGGAAACTTCCTATCCGAACCAATGTTGTAGCCAATTTTGATAAAAAAATACATTTAACAGATGTATATAGCAAAATATGATTAAACTAATTTTATTTTATTTTTTTTAATTTTCAAAACAAGAAATTTCATAAAAAGCTGTTTAAAGTTTAGAATATCATCATTTTCGGCTTTTCCCTTAAACCAAACAACGCACTTAGTACAACTTTTCTTCAAACTTCATTTTTTGCCTAAAATGTTAAAATAAAACAAATAACAGCATTAGAAAGGAAAATAAATTTGTGATGTGTTGACATAAACGGAACACATGCTTAACACGCTTCACGATCTATGTGTTTAAAGATGAATGGCCACCCTTTTTGTCGTATTATCAATTAACATATTTAACTCTTAAACATCACCTGAACATTTCTTGATAGACCAGGAGAGAGACATATATTTAACACTAAGTTGTATGTAAAAAAAGGTAAGATTTGCATGACGTAGATACTACTATTACAACTGCGTGACTGCAGGGGGAAACGAGCTAAATCTGAATTGTATAGCTGCACAAATATTGCCAGATAATTTATAAATACATTTACCTGTGGATTAATTTACCTGTTGAAAGTTTTCTACGTCATCAAATAATATCTTATTCTAGCTTTTCACAGATATTGCAATGTATGAATTGTAAATATCTATTGTTGCCTATTGATTTCGATTTAAATAAGCATAAAACAAAACATGGCCGGAGAACTTTAAAGTCAGGCAATATTTTGTAAAATGTCTGCATAGCGCTACCAGAAAACAGTTTCCTATCTGTCTTTTATAAGGGCTGTGACCTAGTTAACAGATGTCGGTGTAAAGACTATAAACATAGCAATGCATGTATGTAGGCATTAGAATGTGTATACACGATGTTAAATACATGGAGCAGATCAAGACGCCGTCTTCTCAGAATCAGTAGCTGATTTCCCGATTCGATAGATAGAGGATCTTACATGAGTACTTATTGATTATTGAATTCATTAAACGAGTTGGCAAAATGATATAATGCGAGGCTCTTAATGAATGAGAACGAATGTTAGATTCTATTTATTACATACCTCACATATCGACTTTTATTGCATTTTGCATGTCGCGTTAACACGCGAAACTGACATAAACCGTGGGAATTGGACCATAGTCATTATCGATTTGACAGCGCATACTAGGCTTATTTGCATACGTATATAACTAGTGGTATATCGAAAATATAGAATGGTGTTATTCCTCTCCCACACTGTAAGTTTTTTGATAATTTTATTTAACACAGGGCATATATATGTATAAACACGGTTTATCGGAATACGGAGGTCACGGGTTCAATCTTATGGACTTCATCTCACTTTCGTAGGTGTGTTATAGGACAATACACTTTCCCTGAGCCTTGCCTGTAGGGTGGGGTCTTACCCAGGTTGTCCTTTATATCGGAGTACATCATACTTTAAAACAACATAAGAATCTATCCGATAGTAAGAGCAGGGCATGTTTCCCGATTCCTAGGTATGATTCCTCTATCGCCGGTGCGTCTCTAAAAGCTATTTATTTATGTGTTGAACAGTTAAATAACATTCAATTCAATTCAGTTTTTCGTTATACAAGTTTGAATATTTTTATTAAGTAAAGTCTAAAATTGATTATTTGTGTAATCTATGCAACATAAACCATTCTTAAATAAGCATCTTTATTCAAATCTGTGTTGTGTTTTTCTGTTTTCAATCCAGATTTGCATTGATTTTAACAAATGTTATTTTATATGTTTAGGTCAGAATTTATTTTGTTGTTCTTTATGTAGATGAACGCTATATGTTTAATTGTTTGTATATGTATAACAAATCATATTACGTTCATATAGAAATGGGTTATTATGTGAGAAAATCAATTTGAAAAATATTAGTGGTGGACAAGACATTTTATTAAAGAGGTTAATATTTTCTAGAAGTTGACTGTTTTTGACATGATGAGAAACTAAAAAAGTACCCACGTTGTTTACCCTTATTTTCTGGACAACAGGAAATGAACTAATTAATGATATGTATGGAATAATTACATACACCACTACAGATACTCCAAACAAACAAGGTTTATTAACAAAGAGCACCATTGTTCTTAAAACAATGGACTTTTGGCCTAAAAAATAACAACTCTATGAACTTGAGTTGATGTTTTTAGGCCAAACATTCACTGTTTAATGTAACTTTTAATCACGGTCAATAAAAACGCAACACAGCAATCTCGAATAACGAAAAAAAATGTGTTTGTGCTCCCCTCCTCTTACAACACGTATCGTAAAAATGTCACATTTAGGAGTGTTACCTGTTATTTGAGTTGATTTACTGTTACTACCGCTGCCCTACCCCCACCTACCCTCATCCGTGTAAAAATATCATGGTTGGAATTGTTACCTGGTATTTGATTTCAATTACTGGTTACTGTTTTTATTGTGTTTAATTCATTGTTATATGTTATCACCAAATTGTATCCTGTTATTAGATTTCCCCTTGACCCACACACCTTCATAATAAACACCTAACAAAACACGCCGTTCCTTTTAAAGGGTAACTTTATATTTTATTTTACTGCTATAATATCCTGTTTTTGAGAACAATCGGATTGTAGCTGTCCGTCCTTCACTCTGTCTCAACGTCCGTTCGGCAATCGCATTAATTGCATTCACTAAAAGCTATAAAGAATGAAATTGCAAAATTCCAATTAGATGACGGGGAAAACAATTTTCCTTTTGCCTTTTTCCTAGTCCTCGTTATGCTTATATTAAATAGCATTTGGAGTACGTAAAGGTACACATATAGACTATTCAGTGCGTTAGCGTAAAGTTTGTAGACTGTCAGTAAATACAATGTATACTCAGTTCTAGTTCCGATATACAAGTAGATGCAAACCAGATTCTAGGGTGCACCTACCTAGCACTTACCCTATTACTATTCCAATAAAACGAAACCGTGTCAATAAAGAACCCCCGCCAGCCTATATATTTTAACAAATTAGGCAGCATTAATAGGCAAAATAACAATAACACAAAGGTGATCATGTATATATAAATATAAAAAAGGCTATACAGCCACATAGCAGAGGCCAGAGCAGCAAGATAATAAGTACATAAGGGCAGGCCAAGACAAGATTAAAGACAAACATTAAACCTTGCCATTCATTTAGCATTCGACGTTAACATTATACAGACTATAAAATAGGGTTTTCTGTTGCAATAAGGAAAACGGATTTATGTTTAGACAGAGAGCGGGGGCGTTTGGTACTCTCAGTACTATGACAAGGCTAAGTAGACGATTATGCACTCAATTGTTTGTGAAGCTGGCTCGCAGATTTCCTGGATTTCTGAAGTTTTCCCTGTTAATCACGATTCGAATCCCAAAGGATTGTGGATATTTTTGATTAGTATTTGCATGAAAATGTACAATTTGTGATCATTTACTGCCTCTCAGTTTCCTTAGAAATGGATTGTTACTTATTACGGAGGCATTATTCTCCGTGTATTCACTGCATCTGGTTTATTTTGTTTAATTTAGTTTATAACATGTTTAGTAATTTTGTTTTATATAATGACATCACATTGTCTATTAACAATTTAGCAAATGTGATCTAGCTGTGAATATTGTCATATCACCTTAGGAGCAATTGTACAGGCACGTACGATATTTCCCTTACAAGTGCAGGTTCCCTTTGGTTGGACATTATGTGTGTATTTATGTTCATCCAACTTATTGTCAATACCGTTTATAAAGTTGTATAACTTTGATATATGAGTTACACTTTCAATTCAAAGTAAAATAAATTTCGTCTGACTTTTCCAAGTCAGACAAGTACAAACTATACTATAGTTCTTAGTGCCTTGCTTTCCACTTTGACAATAATGAACTCAGGTTACCTGCACTTTGAACGGTCGAAAACGAAACATAAAATAGGGTTTTCTGCAATAAGGAATACGGATTTATGTTTAGAAAGAGAGCCGGGGCGTTTGGTATTCTCAGTACCATGACAAGGCTAAGCAGACGATTATGCACTCAACTGTTTATGAAGCTGGCCAATTAGCAATTCGGGGACCAATATCCCTTGTCATGGATATCCCTCTGGGGAGGTATTGAAGACAGACGCCATTTTTCTGTGGGAGAGTCAGGTCTGTCAACCGTTTTTCCCTAACCTCCCCACCACCCACCTTCATAGTGTGCGTCTGTCGTTGCTTGCAAAAGCGGACCTATAAATGCCTTCTGATACCTCAACGCCTTGTTTCTCTGTCTGCAAACGTCCTTGAAACATTATGTGTGTTTTTATGTTCATCCAACTTATTGTCAATACCGTTTATAAAGTTGTATATCTTATATATATGAGTTACACTTTCAATTAAAAGTAAAATAAATTTCGTCTGACTTTTCCAAGTCAGACAAGTACAAAACTATACTATAGTTCTTAGTGCCTTGCTTTCCACTTTGACAATAATGAACTCAGGTTACCTGCACTTTGTACGGCCGAAAACGAAACATAAATAAACGTTCACAGCCTTCTTGATAAAACGTGCAAATACCGTTAATTTTTCATCTAGAATTTCTTAATTTTCTACACTATCTAGCACTATTTTACAACAAAACCTCAACAAAATCAAACGTATGTCAAACTATATTTTATAGAGAAAAAAAACTACGGGTTGAGCCTGTAACGTTATGAAAACACGTTTTACTCTCGGCAATTGAGACAATCACACGTATATGTGGACTTGCCAAGATGTGTGTGAAGCACTTATTTCACTGTTTATAGACAAACGGTTGGTATAGACAAACGGTTGGTATTCCACTGGCTACGAACTGTGCACACCTTGCCGCAGATTTGTGTGTTATTGCTATGAAAGAGATTTCAAGTTAAATCTATCTCACAAAGTTTATTTAAACACTCAACGTCGATTGTTTATTGTAATATTTCCGGAGCCTTCAGGGTCTGGTTGTGCTTATTTCGTGCTATTGGTTTTCTGTTATTTTGTCGGTATTTTACTACAAAAATTAGATGTAAATTTCAGGTATACAGTCTATAATTATGTTTTCCGCGCATACACATAAAACTGTTTCTAGATTCGGTAGCGTCACTGAATAGTGATTGTTTTTGCACCTTATTAAAAGGACACACGGCAATCTTGATTTTTTTAAACCTCGCGCCGTCTTATCAACAATTTGCCTTAAACAACACCTCTTCAATCAATAAACAGATTTTGATTATATTTAACTAACGCATCTTTCTAAAGAGTTTAAAGAAGTTTGGTCTACTGCTAATTATTCTCGTGAAATACAGATCATATTTCAATAAAAAAATATTATATTCTAACATTAAACCCTTTCTTCAAAGTAAACTTACTTTGCTAAAATACTGAGATAACCTTCACAGACACTATTGTATTGCCATCATATTATGCTTGTTGTTTATAAATTTAAATAATTAGGTTGTCATTACAGTATTTCAGTGTTTTTATCACTATGATAATTTCCCTGTCCGTTACATTCTAACAATTGATCGACATTCTAATTAGTGAGCCATAATGATCATATTTTCCTTGAACATGTATGTATATGTCTTCTGATAGATAAATAAAAACAAAAGTATTTCTCTGACATCTACACACTTTTTTTTAAATAATATTTATACCCTTTCCTGTCTTATTGTGTAACTGTTCTGACCGGCTTGTGGTACTTTGTATCACTGTTTTCTTGTTAGTATATCTTGCGCTTGATGCTGAGAGTACACGTTCCGTTCGGCTTTTATACCCACTTGTGGTTTATGTTTTGGATTGTGTTCAATATCTAGTAAAATGTTTACATAACAATCCATACCGGATAAGAAATACATGCTTTTAGGGGGTTTATATTGTACGAGATCACAACCCAGTGTTTGGAACTTGGACCACATCGATACTGCGGGACTAGATCCCTTGGTATCGATGGTCTTCAAGTCCCGCCCACTATATATTTATATGACATGATACAAGCAAGGTTTTACGCAAGCGTAAAATAGCTGCCGAGAGACAAGAAGTTAACATAATAATATATCAAGTCACGGGTGTTAAAACAATATTGAAAAAAATAAATGTTGTCACGGAGACATAAACACGCCACGACCGTTTTTCCTTACATTCATCCCGATGTTCACCATCAGTTCTTCCTACCAAGCATTTTAAATCAATGTGGGCGACCTCGCTTCTTTCTGTTCAAATACCTTGACACGCCTTACATACTGAGTACATTTACCTTGTAACACGACGTGCTAGAAGTACACATCAGCACAGAAATACAATTGTTCACATGTAAGGGATACGTATGCGTTAGAGTGTGCATTACAACACATATAAACTGTTCACTGTTACCATGTGTAATTATAAGATTGCGTTATAAAGGGAAAAGTGTGAAGGAACTGTTGCTACCTTACCATCATCAATAATGAAAACCAATGAAAATTTAAAAAAAGGGAAATCAGCAGGCTTGAACCCTACCTTCCCGGGCACTAACACGGCGCCTCTATCAACTGCGCTATTGAGGCTTGTGAATGTTTCGTCGCTAATATACATACAATAGTAATGATTACATGCTACATTTCAGTAGACTGGTTTACGAGCAAGTGAAATGGTAACTTTTCAACATTACAAAATATGTGTTTATACCATTCAAGTTTTTCAGACGAGTTCTCTAGGAATTCAAGTTGTAAAGCATGCTTATTGCCACTTACATGAGTCACAGTATGTTAATCATAGACAGATATACAACCCATATAACAGTCAGCTGCCTTTGGCAGCTAAATACACCCGAAGCTGAGTTCTTAAATGAAGCTTATACTAACACCAGATGTTTGCTTTGATGGTAGAGCATGGGAACAACTGATAGGACGTGTATTGTTATACATTTCAGGTTAACATTTCTAGACACTAAAGCCTTGGATGGCCTTGTTATCTCTAGGGAATTAAATGCAAGTATATGATAAAATAACGCATGCAAGACTGATTACAAGCTTTTAGATGGGTCCCGTGAGATGTATAGATAATTGATACAATTGTAATAAAGGCAGTTCGCACAGTAAACTAGTTTTTCTACAGAGAAAGTCATACCAGAAGCGATTAAAAAGATTGAGAACTAGTTAAAGTATAAATATTTTACAGGATTTTTAATGAAAATGGTAAAGAACCGCCATAGTTCACTGATTCGTGCAATATTTAACAGAAAATAATTGCAATGTTTTATGTTCCGTCACAGACATCATATTCTCTATCATGATATCCTATTCCCATTGCATACTATATACTTACTAATATCTGTCTCTAAATAAACGGCTTAACTGCCTTCGAATTTCCTTTTGCGCAGGAAAAAAGAGTTCATGCAACGATATTTTGAAACTGAAATTACTCTGTAAAATGTGTAAATAAGTATTGGCCTTCTGTGAATACTGCATTTTGTTTTGACTTTCGTATCTACTTACATAAATCGCACACATTTTCAAGCGCAACTTGACGGCGAAAGTTTAAAACAATATTACGTTTGTCTGATTGAATGACTTTTATTCAGTAAAGTCTAAATTAATACACACATCATTATACAATTAAATTACTTGTATGGAGATTGTGTATATGTTAACTTGTACGAATCACGCACAATGAATTTAGGTTACATTTGAGTGATATTGGCTGCAAAACTTCATAAATTAAACAAGTTTACACCTTATAATTCAATATTTCGATTCAAAACGCATTTAAGATATTAAACAGTATGATTTTCGCGAAAGAATATAGTTCCTCAAATATAAGTTTGTATGTTGGACGCCTACAATACGTCAACGTTTTATCTCTGTAACTTGGTAGCACTAATTCGTGCACTACTTTCAAGGCTGGGGTAGACAGAAATCAAAAATCAAAACAAACTGCCAACTATGGACTAAATTCCTAAATTACATAAACAATACTTATAAAGCCCGCTTTATTTCGAATGTTAGTGCCTGCACAACTACAAACATCTCCAAACTTTTAACTTCTTGTCTTACTGCCGTTAAAGATCTCGGTACACAATATTGTGCTAAAGTTTATGAAAACTCTGGGATTAATTTAGTTTGGTCAATTAACAGTCAAGAGACGTTCTTGATACAATTTGAAATAAACATTAATATGACTACTCTACAATATATACAACCTTACAACATCACCTTATCAAAGACAATAGTTTTTCTCTCATTCAAAGAAGTTTCGCTAGCGACAAAACTACATTTTTGGTCTGTAACAATATTAAAGCGTTTTACTAACGGCAGTTTAAACAATTACACTATGTGCACTTGCAACGATGTTTGTGACGCACTCATTTTTCTATTAGATAATATTTTCGCCATGTATGGAACTACCTTTTGGGGTCTATGTTTCTCAAATTATTCGCTTTTCCAGAGTTAGTAGTCGTGTTGAAGACTGAAATACTCGTAATATTTGTATAACTAAAAATCTACTCCAGCAGGGCTACCGTTACCAACAACTTCGAAAAACCTTTGCAAAATATTATTATCGTAACCCCGACATACCTTTACAATAACAATTGTAAAGTACTTGACGACCTCTCCTGCGACAAGGACTATCACAACCTGACGTCTAAGAAGATGTGATTTACAACTTCGTAAGATCACTTTCATACATTCTTTATTGAACTTGTTAAAAAGTGTATCAAAAGAGGTTATGACCCTATAATTTTGAAACGCACTGCATGTTTAGTGGTTGAGCCACAGTTCGCCACTATGCTTTCCTCTTTGATTGTGCGATGACCAGACAGATTGTGGATTCTATGATGACGTTTACCTAAATCGTTATAGGGCGGTAGCGTTTGCTGTTTGTCGTAAATCTCGTCTTGTCGTACCCTTAACGGTTTGTGGTCTTGTTGCTCTGGCTTCTGCTAAGCCATTGAGTACTAACATTGTGACTTTTTTATATATATACATGATCATTTAAGTGTTTTACTTATATTGCCTATTAAGGCTGCGTTGTTTGTTAGCGAATATAACACTGTCCCGTTTATTGGGATGACAATAGGATAAGAGTGTGGTCTGTTGCACTATTGAACCTGGTTTAAACCACCAGCTACAATTATGCCACTGACCGTTCCAAAGCGGTAGCCCTATTGTCAACCCTTTTATGTTTGTGATGTCATTTATTGCATTTTTTCATCTTTGAAGTTGTTTGTTTCTGTGCCTGTTTGTGGTTGACTGTGATCCTTAAATGCTACATTTCTTGTTCGACTTTTATATCTACTTGTAATGCATGTATACACCTTTTGAAAACGACGTCACGTGCCCGACATCTTCAATGAAATGACATTATTTACAGAGGCGCTAATGAGGTTGACATTATTACATAAATAACAAGTACGATAATAATGGCAGAACAGTGGAATTCGGATATAATATACACATTAACAAGAACAGCAGTGAAAACGGTCCAATGTTCCTGAAGTTCAAGACCAGCACATCTTCCGCCATTCACAGACCAATAACAAGGCGAAGCTACAGCTCAAGCAAAACTCAATATTGTTATTTTATTTATAACACATTAACGAAGCACACGATGCATAAGAGGTCTGCGGACGCTCTATTTGAAAACATGGCCTTATCGGAGTTTAAATGTAGACTTTTTTGCCAGCCACAGACGAATGCTTTAGATATATCATACATGTTTATTTGATCAATCGCTTGGCAAATTTGATCATAAATATCATTTAGTTGGTAAGTTGGTGAATGACCTGGTAATAATCCAGACTGATTTTTAAATATTAAATACCTTCTAGTATTGTGTGCATATCTTTCTTGAATTGAACGATTAAATAGAACATACAGAGGACGACAATTTGTCTCTGAGGCCGCCTTCGGGATACGATGACATAAATCTGCTGGTCCACTAGCTTTATTTACAACAAGATTTGAATGATATTAGTGATTTCATTTTCAATATAGATATCATTTAATATATGTGTTCGTCTTAGATATAAAGTGTGGAATACATACCTTCATGATCAATACGTTTACAATAAACAATGTGCAGGGTATCTAAAGACCCTACATACCAAATCGTCCAGTCTGTTGTTCTTATTAAAGTATTTACGTTGTAAAAGTCTGTGCGTTTGTAATTCCAGACTCTTCTTTAAATCGAATACCTATATATTCTAGATCTTTTTAATAAACGAATACCTATATATTCTAGATATACTATGGCGGTCACTTATACATTATGCTGTTTCATTAATACCAGATTTAAATAAAATGAAGTAAGTTGATTGGATTAGCAATTGGATCTATTTATGTACGCGAACTGTTAGTAATATGAGTTGGAGCTTTAACGAGAATGTAGCGACACAGCCAAGCAATCTTTATTATTGAAAGTTTAAAAAAAGAAGCTTGGAAAAGAGTGAAAACATATATTATCATTTGAAGGTTCTGTTGAAATGGATATGGAAGCAGCAATTTTGAGAGCTATGACATCATAGTTCTAAATGACCATATATGGAACATTTCTAAATATGAATACTTTTAATATTGATTTAAAGGAAAAAACGACAACAACTGCATGAAACATATGTATGCTTAATGCAATAATGCTTTATATGACCAGTAAATGATTTTGCATTCATTTGCAGAGATTTTCTTTGCTTTAAATGATATTTATCAGTTTTCCATATATGGTAATTTGAAACTATAACTTCATAGTCCTCAAAATGGCGGCTCCCATATGCGTTTTAAAACAACATTCAAATGAACATATCTGTTTGGTTTGTCATCCGATTTTGATAAATCTCACATTTTCCGACGTTTGTCAGAACTCTCATTAACAGATCTTGTTTGGCTGTGTCGCTACATCCCTTTTAATTTTAATGATTATATTGTTTAGAAAACAAGTTCATTGCAAACATCCATTGATAGAATCGTTTCGGTAAAACACAATATGTCAAAATCTTTGAAGTTGTCTTTGATATAGTCACGTGTGTTCCTAATACTAGGTATATATGATGCATTATTGAAAAAAACATGATTAAATATGTAGCATGCTGTAGTGTGCTGAACAGTTGTTCGGATTATATTTTTAATCATAATTAAATTGCTGTGGTAGTGATTTAAAAAAAAGCAAACTACGGAGATGAGTGCAAAATGGAGATTTTTCAGTGTTTAAATAAAAAAAAACATGGAGTGAGTAACACTTACTATACGATAAATAACGCATATGATGATCTCTGGTGTCATATTAAGAGGGTGCCTATAGTACGTATACGAGTTAAGGTTCCGCTGACGCCTGCTATAATAAATTTCAACAGCCGCTCTCAAATTCTAAGAATACAACGACATTGTATGATAGTATTTACATCTAAAACTATCAGTTCACAATTGATCTAAATATTAACTAATTGTGTATGTAAATACTGAATCACCTTTGAATAAAACATGTGCTCAAAAGAAGAGACTGCCGTTATTACTGCTGATGTTGTTAGTCATTATGTCAAATACCCCATGCCTTATGAACTGTCTTATTACATTCCACACAGGTGTAACTGTACAACCATGTTAATCCATTGCCTGTTTATTGCAGTCACACATTGCAGAACATACACGTATATACATTGTACGGCCATGGTATCAAGAAGAGCGTCCACAGACCTCCTATGCCTCCGGTGCTTTCTTAAGGTGTTAGAAATAAAATAAAACAATAGTCTTTAATTCTGCTTAAGATGTAGCTTTTCTTTGCATACACTTATACGTTCCCTCGTCAGTGGACGTATTTACCACTTACCTTTCAACTACATAAATACGTTAGCATATTACATAGTAATTTATATTCGATGCCAAGGAGAGTAATACTCTTGTTATTGGTGTTTGAATGGCGGCAGATTATAAGAATTTTTAATGGGTATCCGGTAAAGATAGGAAATTCCAACCCGAGGTATAACTGTTTTTATCGGAGCCGAGGCTCTGTACCGGATACCTATGATTGATTATTTTCTTGCATACCATTTACAATCTGCGCGTTGAAGTCGCCAGCTACTAACGTTTTGCATGTTTATTTACAAAATGACGTCATGCATGTGTAAGATCAGGCTTTCCAGCACACATGTAAAACGCGGATTACCGTATCCGGTATGTCTTCAACCTCAGGAACATTGCATTGTTTCTTTCACTGATTTTCTTGCTTTGATACTATATACAATATAGCCGAATGTCGCTGTTCTGCCATTATTATCGTATGTGTTATTTATGTAATCATTTCAACCTCATTGGTATTTCTGTAACGTAACCCTTTTTTCACTGATAAAACGTATTTCTAAACATACCTGGCTAAATCTGGGTGTTTGTGTTATTATTTTGCAGTTGTAATGTCAGTTTGTAAGAAGTTATTTATAATGTAAGAAGTTGGATAAGGCGCATTGCCTCTTCGAAATCTCTATATATCAAATGTGGACTTCCACATCGGGGCCATTTCAGACCCTGAGGTCCAAAGTTTGGATTTAAAGATAACCTCTTATAAACAGACCCAATAAAACAGAGTCTGGCTTTGTTTAATATTGTTTATTTTGTTGCTTCTAAGTGATATTTTAATATTTACCGTCATTCATAGTAGCATTTGTTTAGTGGTGTGTGGCGGCTATAAAAGATCTTACCGACTACAAATTAGTAGTGATATTATGTACTGGTCCTTTGGGATCATTAGGACCAATGCTTGTGGCTTTAAATAGTACATTTTCCGCTTAAGCCGGTGCTGAGGGATTGAGAGGTTGTCGCGCCATATGTAGGAGTTAGACCGGATACCATGGGGTCAATATGGCGGAATGCAAACTCTGTTGAGTAAGTTACTGTGAACCATATGAGTGATGAAAGACACAGGGCTGGTATGTATTGAATGTTTTACTTTATTTCTGAAACATTTAACCTGCTTCTAGTGGAAACCTCATCAAAACTGTAGGTATGATAGACATGCTGCACTACTTTATGTGAAGCACAGTTTAAAGTGCACTTTGGTCATTTTGACCTCAGAATTCAAAAAGAAGTTGGTTACTTTCAGTTTGGAAACTATTTTGGGAAACAAAGCCATCATCTAAGGCCTATTTTTGTGTTGAATTGTTTTTTAGAATTGATCGCTAAGTACTAAGCTATCAATAAGTATAAAAGTCGAACCGGAAATGCAGCTTTCACAGAACACAGTAAACCAAAAACCCCGCAAAACAACAAACATAAATGGCAATGTTAATAAGGAATAAAGGCATATGACGTCACAAACGCAAAAAGGGGTGACAATAGGCTACCGCCTTGGAACGGTCATTGGACAAACATGCCGCTGGGGTTTAAACCAGGCTCTAGGGTGCACCAAACCTCACACTTACCCTACTTCATCCCTATAAAACGGGACAGTGTAAATAAAGAAATCCCCGTCTGGAACTATTCTCCAACCAAAAAGGCAGCATTAGTATGCAATATAAGTAAAACACAAAGATGCTCGTGTATATATAAATACTAAAAACATCAGCCTAGAAAGCCACAAAAAAGGTACTCATTGACTTGGCAGAAGTCAGAGCAACTAGAGAATAAACCATTGAGGGCATGGCAAGACATGATTGTAGACAAACATCAAACGCCACCGTCCTTTTGGGCTTTAGGTAGACGTTATCATAGGGTCCACAGCCTGTGCGGTAATCGCATAATTAAAGAGGAAAGCATAGTGGAGAACTGTAAATGGGTCCACCACCAAGCAGGCAGTGCGTTGCAAAATGATACGGTCATAACCTCTTTTGATAAACCTTTTAGCATGTTTAACAAAGATAGTATGAAAGGATCTTAGGAAGTTTGTAAATCGCATCACCATAGAAGACAGGTTGTGATAGTCCTTGTCGCAGCAGATTTCTTAAAGTACTTTTATATTTGGAAAGAAGATCAAGCTGTCTTGGAACTTAATCGTCTTACGTTTTTGTTTCCTGTAACATTAGGTAACTAAGAAAGTAAAAGGTAATGTGTATTCTGCTAATTAGTAAAACAGAATGACAAATCAATGGATGTTAATGAACTGTTTTGTCGATAGATTGCGAAAAGCGTCTTAAAATGCTGCACATGTTTGTTAAAAAGACACTTTACAATCCATGTCCATGTTATTTTCTGCACTTACATGCACTATCGTGTGTTGTTTATTGCAATAAGTAGTATACTAGTGTATGTTGTATAGAGGATCTTACATAAGTGACTGTGTATTATTGATTTTAATAAACGAGTTGGATAAAATGATAGGATACGAGGCTCTTGCCGAGTATCCTATCTTTTTATCCAACGAGTTTATTAAAGTCAATAATACACAGTCACGAATGTAAGATTCTGTTTATCACATAACCCACGTACGACGTGATAGTTTCACTTTAATGTTGTCAATTTTCCTTATATACGGCGGCAATTTGTAAGGCAAATCATGACGTCGTTTTGTTGTTTGCACGACGTTAAAACGTTACGCTGTTGTAAATGCGTTCGCCTTACAAATAATGCGACACCCTAAACCAAATTTAACGTTACTAACGTTCATTTTATGAAGTAAGATTTCAAATAATGATAAATAATTAAGGCGTCTGAAATACGTATGATATACCATGAAAACAATTGGTATTAACAGTTTTAACGTATATAAACAAGATTCGGTCTTCATTTGCATCTGTAATACACTAGTGTATTAAAATAAATAAGTCATGGCTTTACTGCACTCCCAGACGCCATGTTATGTGATACACTTAAATAAAGCAACACATGAAGTAATATTCGCATTAACTAATTTGTCATAATAGTGTTTACCTTGTTTTACATTTCTTTAAACCATAATATAAACATAAGTTAACAAATTGCTTGAGGTAATATTGCTTCTTATCAAATATAAAACTATTGATCCTTTAGATAATCTTTTTTGTTTTTCTTTCGAACGGATGAAATGCTAACCTGATACATGTGTTCGATATTAGTATTTATATAAAGAAAGATAAAAATATCGGACAGGTAGGCAGCATTCAAGGACGACAGTCAACCACAAAACACAAAAACAAACACGCAAACAGACAAACGAGAAGGCAAAAGTAATAAAAATGCAGACGACATCACAAACACAAAAGGGTTGACAATAGGGCTACCGCCTTGGAACGGTCAGTGGCAACAAAGGCCACTGGAGGTTTAAACCGGTTCTAGGGTGCACCAAACCTCACACTTACCCTACTGTCATCCCATTAAAACAGGACAGTGTAAATAAGGAAATCCCCGCCATGATCTAATCTCTAACCAACAAGGCAGCATCAATAGGCAATATAAGTAAAACACGCATATGCTCGTGTAAATATAATACAAAAAAACCAATAGCATATAAAGCCACAATGAAGGTACTCAATGACTTGGCTGAAGCCAAAGCAACAAGAGAATAAACCATTAAGGGCACGACAAGAAAGATCATAGACAAACATCAAACGCCACCGTCCCATTGGGCTTTAGGTAGGCGTCATCATAGGGTCCACAGCCTGACCGGTCATCGTACAATTAAAGTCGTTCGTAAATCGCCTGAAATTTAAGCAAGGTTACCTCAAGTTAAATACTGGAGAATTAAATCAAGCAAGACTACCTCCAGTCCAATAATACGACAGCATGAAATTAAAGCAAGGCTTTCCCAAGACAAGTGAGAAAGCATGCCATTTAAGAAAGGCTATTGCAAGACAAGTAAGAAAACATGACATTTAAGCAAGGCTATTTCAAGACAAGTAAGAAAGCTATTAAGTTAATTAAGGCTATTTCAAGGCAAGTAAGAAACCATGCCAATTAAGCAAGGCTATTTCAAGACCAGTAAGAAAGCATACCATTTAAGCAAGGCTATTTCAAGACAAGTAAGAAAGCATGCCATTTAAGCAAGGATATCTCAAGACAAGTAAGAAAGCATAGAAGGATTTGTGTCAGATATGGCAGTATCAAACTAGTTTTTTTAATAAAGTGTCTTCAATTACCTAGATATAGGAGAGGGATGTATTTGGCCCAAGTTTGGCTAGCTTTAAAACAAATCAAACTTTCGTTAATATAAACGTTCAAAACAAGTTTGACATGTGACCCTAGGGCGAGGCAAAATGCGTCCCCAGGTTCACCGTAAGCTGAGTGCAAATACAAAATAATCACTTAACACGCAGTGCGTTGTAATACTAAAGGGTCGTACCATTTTCTGACGATTTTCCTGATTAATTTTGTAAAGTGGTCAGGAAACCCGCCAGATCCTTTTAACTTTCGAAGTTTATAGACCACATCTCCATAAAATAAGGGTTGTGATACTCCTCGTTGCAGAAGAGTTTTAAGGTTGGTGTTGTACTTCTCCAGTAGGTTTTCGTTGCGGCGGTAGAATTTTGACAAAAATGTACGTAGAACACTGCTGAAGACGTTTACTTGTAATAACTTGATTTCGATCATTGCAGTCTATAACATTAGTACAAGCTCTAGCAAAACGAATGTATTGGGAGATATCAACTCCGTGTGATGTAGCACGAGGTTCATCCCCATCCAGGTGTGGATAGTTAACGATGTTAAAGTTGAAGTCATCTCTCTAACCACAGATTTTAGTATGCAGAAATCGAGTGATGAAGATCGAGGAATGCTGCTTCAGTATCCGAACTGTTGGCTTTATTCAACGAGAGCTCTGGCGGACAAATGTTAGTAACCCTGCAAAGCAAAGAACGGATTATCAATATTGAGTATGTCATTTAGATACCGAGGTGTATTATTAAATGCATCAATAACTTCACTCGGGCTAGCAAGTGACAAACTCAATATAAAATCTCTTTCATAGCAGTACAAAAACAAAGCTGCGACAAGTGGCGCACAGTTAGTACCCATAGAAATACCACCAACCTGGCGGTAAACAGTTTTACCGTATCTTATAAAAAAATATCGAGAAGGAAAGATAACGCTCTACAAACATCGGCACAAGTCCACATATTATAATTATCAATAGGAGCGTGTGTAAAGCAAGCTCTGACACTATTACAAGCTAGAAAAGTTGTACCTTCTCTAGCAAATGTCCTCTGAATAAGCTAAAGCAATTTATTGTTGATTATATTATGTGGTAGAGTAGTATATAGTGTGGAAAAGTTGTAGGTGCTTAGAGAAGAGTCATGAATATGCTTTCACCGTAGTTCATCAAGGACTTCTCCAGAGCTTTTGACAGACCAAAACAGATTGATTCAGATTTAAAACATGTGACCCCGGGGACAGGGCCAAATTTGGCTACAGGTTTACCATTCAAACAAATATGGTAGAGGACCATTAGTTGAGTGTAAATATACACATATTAAACCTTTGCCTCCTGTAGTTTCAGAGAAGAAGAGTTTAAATGTTTCACTATATATAAATCTATGTAAAACTGTGACACCTGGGGCGGGGCCAAATTAGACCACCGGGTCACCATATGAACAAACTTTGTAGAAAACCATAAGCTGAGTATAAATATAAAAGTATTAAACCTTTGTCTCCTGTAGTTTCAGAGAAGAGAAGTTTTAAAGTTTTTCCCTATATATAAGTCTATGTAAAACTATTACCCCTGGGGTGAGGCCAAATTAGACACCAGGATCACCATTTGAACAAACTTTGTAGAGGAACATAACCTGATGAAAATACAAAATAGTAAACCTTTAGCTCTTGTAGTTTCAGAAAAGAAGATTTTTTAAAATGTTTCCCTATATCAGTCTATGTAAAACTTTGACCACTGGTGTGGTGCCAAATTTGACATCAGGATCACCATTTTTGAACAAACTTGGTAGAGGACAATAAGTTGAGGGTAAATACAAAATATTAAACCTTAAGGCTCTTATAGTTTCAGAGAAGAAGAGTTTTGAAGCTTTCCCTATAGCAGTCTATGTAAAACTGTGAACCCCTGGGCGGGGCTGAATTTGAACCCAGGGTCACCGTTTGAACAAACTTGGTAGAGGATCCATAAGTTGATAACAAATGAAAACTATTAAACCTTTAGCTCTTGTAGATGAGAAGAAGAGTTTTGAAGTTCTGTAAACTGATCCAACAAGGGCCCCAAGCTCCCAATTAAAGAACAATTGAACCCATGAACCAAATACGGTTTCTTATGGGAAAAAACATAAATAAATAAATATGCCTCTATTGCGATTTGAACCCGCGACCCTTGGGGTTTCCAGAGTACATTAGCAATTATTGAAAAAGGGTCATAACTCCGGTGTTAATGGTTCTATCTGGCTGGTTTTCAAACTCGGCGAGCTTTGATTGATATCAACAATCTGGCCAAGGTTGGGAAAGATCGAATACAAAATGAAAGCGCTTCAGTGTTTACAAGGCTGCCAATGGCATTTTTCAATAATTCGAGGGGACATAACTCTGGTGTTCCTGTCCGATATAGCTGGTTTTCGAACTTGTCCGAGCTTTCATTAATATCAACAATCTGTTAAAATTTGGTAAAGATCAAATGCAAAATGAAGTTGCCGGAGTGTTCAGAAGGCTGAAAATGGCAGTTTTCAATAATTCAAGGGCACATAACTCTGGTGTTCTGAGTTTGATATAGTTGATCTTCAATCTTTTACGATCTTTCATCAATATAAACAATCTGTTCAAGTTTGGTAAAGGTCAAATGCAAAATGAAGGTGCTAGAGTGTTTACAAAGCAAAATATGGCATTGTTGAGCAAAAAAGGGCCATAACTCTTGTGTTTTTGGTTTGATTTGGCTGGTTTTCATATTTTCTGAGCCTTTACCAATATTAACAATCTGGTAAAGTTTGGTAAAGATCGGATGAACAATAAATGCCGTATCGTCTAAACGAGGCAAAATATGGCATTTTTGTAACTAAATCAAGGGCTACACACTCCGCTGTAACAGTTACCGGTTTGGCTGGTTTTCGAACTTGTCCAAGCTTTCATTGATATTAGCAATCTGGTAAAGTTTGGTAAATATCTGATGGGAAATGAAGGCCCTATCGTCTTAACTAGGCAAAAGTTAATGAGGACGACGGACGGACGACGGACAACTCGCCTTCCCATAAGCTCTGCTGGCCTTCTGCCAGTATATCTAAAAACACAGAGTATTATTTTCAACTACAACAAAATAGTGAAATTGACAAAGAAAACAACGTCATTATTTGGGATCATCGAGCCCATTCTCTGTGGTTTAAAGTAAAATACCGCTTAAAGCGGTGCTATGGGGCATGAGAGATGATGCCCCTTATAGTACCTCTCAGGTACAGACAATACAACCGAGTGTGCTGCTTTTCTTTCTTGTTTGTGTTTGTTAGTTCCAAAGGATCCCATAAATGTTAAGCATTTATTCCTAAAAAAGGTAGCTATGCTCCGGCAGGTCATGCCATCAATGAAAATGTGGATATTGTAGATAAACGTATGCGGCATTTGTTTTCTAAAGGTCCGACGGATAGATTGCCTTCAGTAATTAATTTATTTTAATGCATGTCGGGCTTATATCGTCCAATCTATTGAGTAATTTAGTATAAAACGGTGTCTTAGAGAGCATGCGGACCTTAAATTCCTTTCTACATCGAAAAAGTTAATTTTTAAAGGCATAGATACCCGTATTAACTTTTAAAACCTTCCTTACTTCCTCCTAAACCTAAGTTTTCGCTTCGTAATTTGAAATCCAAGAATTTCATAACAAATTAGTTTTAGTTCCTGCTGAAAAAAGCTAACGTTTTTGACTGAATTTGGTCAATTAACAATTCAGAATGCATTTCATCTGTTGAACATATTTTTCCACACTATATTCAACCTTACCTTTAATACGACATTAAACTATATCATTTTAAAAAGTATACAGTATTTAACCTTTGCACCACTTCAACACACTGCACCACGTACCATTTATCTGCATATCTTTTCAAAATCCATGTTTTGCGATAAATGGAAGCAGTTTGAAACATCATTTTAGACCATATATAAACATGGCTAACCAGTTTCGATATTTGTCTCGATATACGTTTTAATTGTCCTGTGTGGGAATCAGGTGAGTATTTTCAAACAAGGTTTATCAGTCTGAATACGTGTTTATTTGCCCTGGATGATAACGGTGATCGTTCGAAAAAAGGCGTATCAGTCTCGATAGATGTTTATTTGTTATTGATGGTAGATAAGCGTGATTGTTAGAAGCATGGCTAACCCTTCACGATACATGCATTGTACATCGTGAGAAGAAGAAGTTTATTTGTACCAAACATCTGACATGATCACTATATAAATAGTTTCTCTGTTTAGATTGGCTACATGTGGAAATAAATCGTGTTTGCCCTTTAACATGGCTTACCTACATGCTTACCTATGTTAGCACATGTGTGTTTATTATTCGCCGATATACAAAGCTGACGTTTCAATCACAGCTTCTTGTTGCAGGTGCCTGCAATTGTCTACAATAAAATAAAATATAGAGCTTCTTAAATAATGTAATATGTAAACAATGCACAGAACTCAGAAACTATATTTAATCAAACTTATTGTGTAGGAAATTATTTAAAGTAGTGCATGTCACCAAATGCACTGATGCTTTAACTGTAATGTACATGTGTTATATATACTCTGTAAAAAAAGTTTTGGACCATGGCAGTGTTCGAACCCGTACAATGATCGCTGAACCATGACATTCGACCATAACCCTTATTATCTCAGTTGATAATTCACAATAGATCAATAATCAACAATAATTATCATTTACAATGAAAGTTTGTAAAATAATCTTTTTATTGGTTACTCGAATGTGTCCATAACTGTTACTTTGTATGGACTTTGCAACATTTTTTACAGACCCTTTGTGTGTTTGCGATATTTTTTAAAATCAAATCTTGTTTGGAATTTAATGATTCTGGTACCAAATTAACCGGGTAGGGTATACCTTGGTTACTAAAAATGATACTTAAATTATGTCCACTAGTTTTAGTTTTATATGACTTTATATAACCCTGGTCCAAAACTTTTTTTGCCGAGTATACTATATTTTGTTACTGTTTGGCTTTAGGAAAATCAATGGTCGAAATTCTGCTGATATTTGTTATTTCAATATTTCCTTGTATCGTCTTATCAATTATTGTCAAACATTAAGTTATTTATTGGAAAACCATAATAACAGGTAATCAAAGTCAAAATTTTGGAATTACTAAACATTAATAATATAAGTACACAATTTCTAATATAAATCTGTAAATGGATAGCCTAGTCCAGTTTTCATTATCAGGCGGATAAACGCAGTGTAGCAAGTCCAAAACCAAAACTGACTACTGTTAATCATACATCTCAAAATCACTTGCAAAAAATGTGCATTCCATAGCTGTTAACATGGAAACTAGGACAATATAAACGTCCATTCGGTATCTTGTTCTATAAAAGGCAAATTATCTAGTATACTAAAAATGATACCCATCAGGATCTTATTCATTTGTGACACAATATTGCATTACAGTCGTAATTGTTAGAAATATAGACAGCATATTATTAAACTTACTTACACATACAAGCTGATTTCAAATGTTAGTGTTCAACTAACAACATTCAACAATTTCGCAGAACAGAATACAAAACAAGAAACGTGGACATTCCAAGAAAACCAGGTTTTCCATTCGAAATGCTATTACAGCACCGGTAAGAAGAAGCTAAAGTAACTAACACAAGGCAGGTTTCCTTCCAATATCTCATCGACAACTAAAGTTATTGAGCAG
Source organism: Cyrtodaria siliqua (assembly GCA_037043455.1). Taxonomy (NCBI): domain Eukaryota; kingdom Metazoa; phylum Mollusca; class Bivalvia; order Adapedonta; family Hiatellidae; genus Cyrtodaria; species Cyrtodaria siliqua. Next base: position 18,952 of record JAWPHD010003347.1, on the reverse strand, counting down.
AAACTGTTTTTCTATGTTTAGTAACAATGACTTTGACCTTGACTCTATTGATCCCAAATGCAACCTCAAACTTTCTGTTCATTTCAGCTACATACACGGCAAGTTTCATTATAATCTCTCATTTCCTAATTAAGTTATTGAGCGAAAACCGTTTTTCTATTTTTATTTTAGTAACAGTCACATTGACCTTAATCCCAGTGAGCGTAAATGTCATCCTGAGCTTCATTTCCATATAAGGTATCTATCTACACAGCAAGTTTCGTTCTAATATCTCATTCCCAAATTAAGTTATTGGGCGGAACCCTTTTTTCTATTTTTAGTAAAAATGACCTTGAACTCAGTGACCCCAAATGCAATCCCAAACTTCATTTTGATATAAGCTACCTATACAGAAACATGCTCAACATGGGATTCGAACTCCTGACCCGCGGAATGACAAACCATATGCATTTCTTTAACTACATATTCGTCTGATAATAAGTATTTTTCTTAATGTAATTTCAACCTGATATTTTACCATCTCATGTTGAAAATACAATAACATAATTTGTAATTTGTTTTATGCTATCTTTTGTCGTACGTTGATGTACGTATGCCGTATATACTGAGAATTGTATTAAATCACACACAACTATTGAACAAATGATAACGTCCACAATTCAAACAGAATATTGATAAACATTATCTTTTGATCAACTGACTACATATCCCAGTGGTAAAAGGAATATGGATTGTTAATCCGAATCTCGAACAGGTTATTGTGCATTCAGTAAATGGGAATGCAATATTGGTTTGTCGATCGCAGGTATAGAAATAAATAAAGAAATGCTACAACCCTGTCTTTTATAAAATATTTCTTAAGCTTGCATTTGGTGATAAACCAAGCGTTAAATTAACCCTCACATTTGCTTTACGTACACGCCCACTAGCCTTAAAGCAGCTATTATAGTTGCTTTAAGTTTATACACTGGATGAAATGGTATGTTTACCTCCTCCTTATACCTCAACGTACTTCCTTTATAAATTATGAGGAATTCCTTATCTCTCATTTCCTAATGTATGTTTTCAAAATTCCCCTAACTATCAGAATGCCACGCACATTGCAAATTATGAAACTACATTAGAACTTCCTTCCACATATGAACATGAAATTTAAACATTGATGTGCCTTGTTTTGTTTAATGATATTGGGTTTGAAGAACTTAAACATGGATGGTATCTGGCCAAACAAAAGCTAAACTAAGATCTATTATGAAGGGTAACATGTATGCATACCTGAACCATATTGAGGAAAACCTTCAGAATGTCAATTTTTTCACAAAATCCTCTAGTGGTATTCTTAGATTTGCACTGTTGGTTTAGTTATGTCAAATTATATTTGAAATGGATGCCTTAACAAATGTGGCATTAAATGGCCAAAAAACTTGTCAGAACGTTTTACGTATACACATGTGGATGCATGAATCTCATAATCATTCTCAGAGAAGCTTTTGTAATACAACGATTCCTTGACAATTTGAAAAGGAGTTGTTAAAAATATGAAACAATAGGTGTCCGTTACATTCCCTATGTTTATTTTCAACACATTTCCTGCGAAGGTCTTCTATTTTGAAAGTAACGATCTCCAAATTGAAATCAAGCGGGATTTGTTATTCTTGTTATTATTGTGATTGCTACAGCTATAGAACCTTTTTATTACCGAGCACAAACTAGTTTGAAACGATAGCTAAACGAACTCAAAACGCGGCACAAAACAACGCGTTTAACTGGGTTTCTGCAGATCAACCAATGACAATTGAAGATCCAACGTTTTTTTCTGCTCAAAACGGGGTTGTCTCACTTCAAGTGTTTGCGTTTGTAAGTTTAGCCAATCAGGTTGCTGATATTTAGTTTGGCCAGTCAGAACGCGAAACGCATAAACTGTAAACGGTGACTGAGCAAACGGTAAAAAACGGGTTTCTGCGTTTTTTCCGTTTGACCAATGAGAAACCACTAAAACATTCCGTTGCGCTAAATAAATAATTATATAATTATTTCGTAGCAGACGCATACTATTTTATATTAATGGCGATACTTTGTTAAGCTATACATGGTTTTGTATAAATAATGCGTTACACAGCTTTATGATACATGTATTTTTATTTGCGTTAATGGGATTAAAACTTTAAGTGGATTGAATAAACAGCCGCAGCGCATGAAATGAATGACACGCTTACTGCGTGTGTGTGTGTGTACTAGGTAATAACTGACACGCTGAACGGCGGAGTTGACTATACGCATTAAATATAAGGGGTTAAACAATTACACATGATTATATTGATCACGATTCGGTTCTTAGAATACACTAATGCAAATCAAACGTAATGTTTAAAGAGTCAAACATATACTTTATATCTGGTACCTCATAGAGAGCTCGGCTTTTATTGTGCTTACACAGCATGGGTAAAGCGATACAAACTAATTATAACAACTTACATTGTAACTCTAAACGTATGATAAATACAAATACACAAAACAATTAAACGAATCGACATATTATGAAAATTTCATTCGGCATTATAACAGGCTGAAAGTTAGTTCCAATATATGTTATTTGTATTGTTAATACAATGTGCACTGGTCAAAATAATAATATGAGCAGACGAAAACTATCTGGTATTTGATAATCTCAGAAACTATTTTATTGAATAGTTTAAAACTATAAGGAGTAAAACACATTATTAATTGAGTTTACTTCCGTTCTTGTACTTTCTTGTACTTTCTACATATAAAGTGAGCACATATCATGTTGTACAAATAATCACAGACATATTAATAATTAGCTATTAGGTCTGTGAAATAATTAGGAATAAAAAAAAAAGTAAACCAGATATAACTATTTTACCACATGATAGTTGGTATGATAACGTTGTTTTCTTATTGGAATCGGTAAAAGTTAAATAATATAACTTCAAAGGATATCGAGTTCTTCAAAGTTAAGTTTATTATAAGTAACTGTATTATTAGTTATTAGGATTTTTGACAGGGGACATGGGCTCACATTCCCTGCCTGGAAATATATATTCACCCGAGGCGATGGGGAATATATATTTCCAGGCAGGGAGTGTGAGCCCATGTTCCCTGTCAAGAATCCTTATAACGAATTTGTCATACTTCAAAGTTGTAACCATTTATTTAAGACAAAAATAGCCAAAACCCGATTTCATTTTTATTGCTCCAATTACCCTGTAACGTGCCTCTAACTAGACGTTGTTAAATTTGGCGGATTTTTTAATAAAATAAGCGTATTTTGTCACTATGTTAATGTTTTATTATCTGTAAACTTGCCAAAAAAAAAATACGCCTACGATTATTTCAGACTTTTACACACAGTGGAAAGCGCAGAAAAGCGATAGGAAGGAAACAATCGGCGGTTTCCAAAATGAATCGGCAACGTTATCGTCGCCATTTTGTTTTTGTGTATTTGAGTAATGGGGTACCTACGGGGAATTCGTCCTATGTTCACGTCTCGAGACGTAGACATGGGCTCATGTCTACGGCGCAATCCTGATAATTGTCTTTGCAGTATGACAATACATTATATCTCTCAATAACGGCAATATCTGCAGATTTAGAAACATTATAGTTCAGGTTTGAAACACGGCAGTCTTGATCTTCTTTATTTAAATTCGCGGCGTCCCGTCAATTTCTTTCCTTTATAAGACCAATTAAACTCGTGCCTTTTGTGACTGTTTCTTGTCGTTCGTGTGTGTTTTAAAGTAATGCATTCTAAGTTCATACTATGTACTATAATGTATATATCGGCGTGTTCATGCAGTTAACCCGCTATTCACGCTCTATTTCCAACCAGTGTACTTTGTTTTTGCAATCGTAACAGTGCATAATTGTATTCAAATTCAACCAGGAACATTTGTGTCACAATATATGACATAATAGCTATGCACACCGTTGTTGTAAACAATGTTTCATACGCGCAATTTAATTTAATAAATATTTGAATCAGCTTGATTCATATTAAAGGGATAAAGACAATCTGAATTTCTTTAAAATTCGCGGCATCCCGTAAGTGTGTTTTCGTTAAATGTATATTTTGTTTTGTATATTATTACATTTGACATTATTGCAACAATATTGTATTTATCCTGTGGTAGTTTAACAAAAATATATTGAAAACCCTGAAATGATATAACCTTTAATTTAAAAATATATTTACATTTATTCAATCATTTATATTAATTATAAGAATAGCAATATAAGAAAAGCAATTGTATTTTATTGCACCAATAATATATTAAAACTTATAGTAAAGTAAGACGAAAAAGAGAATACTTAAAATAGTATCTAATTAAATGTAACCAGGTTAAAAGTAAACATGATTCTGGTTATATAAATCGAGACACCCATTTCAAACACTTCAAGATTGCCAACGGTCCCTTTAAAACGAACACAATACTTGAATGATACACCGGAGGTGCTTATTTTAATAAAATTATTCAACAGTGCTCTGCGTCCCTTTAGAATCATTAGTGCATTCCCTATGCATGCAATATATATCTTATTTTTTAATTTCACACTGATCACAAACACGTTACTGGATTCTAGCGCATGACTCAGACATTGATGTAAACATAATTTTTATAATAGGGCTAAAACAACAGATGGGGTTATATTGGGACAGTGACAGAGGGAGCTAATATGAAGAATGAAGACATGAATATGGTATGTATCGGACAAACGCGGGGCAGAGGTGTTAGCTCCTAACCACAATGCATTAACCACTGAACCACTGAGACCACTTTGTAAATGAACATATTTAGTACTATCCATCTCAAATTATATAGAAATCTATGCATTTTGCAGTGCTTTTCAAATCAGCTATTCCCATCTTCCTTTGTGTCACACATGACTCCTATTTTTTATTATTAACAATGGAAATTTACCATGTTTATCAATTTAAACATTAATATTAATTAAATTGTATTCGTATAATACAATCCTTTAATATTTTGTCTATTTAAATCTCGTATTTCTCGTAGATTCTTTTTTTCCTTTTCCGGGATTTCACTTATTTCCATTATGGCTAATGCTGTTTTCATTTATGATGTAAACTGAGTATATTCCCTGAATTTACAAACTATTTTTACAGAACAGAACATTTATTTTATTAAACTTGTACATACGTACATCGTCATTTATGCTTACATTAATACAATTTTTCATACATAAGTCTAATTCACGTGATTCTGCAAATCGATCATTTTATATCAAAAGTTGAGTAATATTTATGTAGCAAATAACTATTACATGAGGATGAAAATGCAAACGATTTTTTTACAACACTAATTAAAGGTACACGCGACAATCTTGAAGTATTTGAAATGGGTGTCTCGATTTATATATCCAGTATCATTTTTACTTTTACCCTGGTTACATTGTAATAAATCAAATTTTACATATATACTATTTCGTCTTATTATACTATAAGTTTTAATATTACTGGATCAATAATATCAAAAATTAATAATATGCAAAAACAAATGGTTTAATTCAATTCTTATAATTAACATTAATGATTGAACAAATGCAATTTGTGTAGAAAAACTAACGGGACTCTGCTAGTTTTTAAAAAATCAAGATTGCCATGTGTCCCTTTAATATGAAATATTTATGTTTCATTCTTCCGGTATGTATATTGTGAAAATATCTAATAACTGATGTCTCTAATTAAATAGCAGTGCGCTTGTACACACTACGCGAGCTATGGATTTAACAATTAGTGATTGTCGACGTCGGGAGTAAAACAGTTGTTTCATATCAAAAATCCAGGCTAATTAAAGACATTTTCTATAGTTTTTTCTACATAACAGATTTTCCTTAATTTTTTGTACAGTAAGTCTGTTATATATATAGACAGAAAAGACAAAAATAATGGTAGGTCGACGTTCACCGTGCTTGTTTAAATTTTAAAAAATAATTTGTAATGCCACCGTCATGTCAATCTGTCCAAAAAGTTGAACAAGTCCATAAAATAGCTAAATAAGATATTTTTGAAGTCTAATCATTTATTCATTGGTCACAATTCTGCTAAAATTGTATTAAAGTAAAGAACATTTAATTACAATAACATTTAAAGCTCATCTTTATGTAAAACCTATATTTTTTTACAAAATCTGTTGAGACCATTACCACAATTTATGCACACATTAGCCCATAATGATCAAATTTCCTTTTTTTTTTGTATGTTCCAAATAACAGAATTTTTTTAAACTTTCTAAGCCCATAATTTAACATATATAAAAAAAAAATGTGCAATAAAATGATAGGTCCCCATGCTTGTTTAGAAAAAGAATTTGAAACCCTACCCCTATGCTAAAAGGCCAAGTTTTGTATGAAATTATATAGAAATGCTATATTTTCCTTTTTTGTTAAGTTCCTAATAACAAAATGTGTTCAAACTTCCTAGGCACTTTTTTGAACATATATTTAGACAATATATTCAATTAAATTTATAGGTCACCATGCATATTGAGATTTAATATAGGTTTTTGGAACAGTACCATTATGCTTATTTTTTTTAATTTTGTTGGAATTTTTACAAAATGCTATATTTTTCCTATTTTATGTATCTAATAATCATATAATAGGCCTTTATTTAAATAAAGACAATAAAAATTCACTCTTTTAACAGTTTGTCTATTTAAATCTCGTATCTCAAGTGGGCATTTGTTGCCCTGCATATGGATAGTTACTACTTTTACCGCGTCATCCCTAGCTTGTAGATGGTTTTATCTTTATACATTTACATTATTTTTGATAACTGTTTCATTACTTCACCTTTCGTTAGTTTTTGCGCACAATATGAACTATGTATGTGTCGACGTGCCGTAAAACAGCATTCATTCATTCATTCATTCTTTGTCCATTTTTCGAGTTTTGCCCTTATTTCCAATATGGCTCTCTCTGATTTATTAGGTAAACTGATCATATTCCATTGATTAACAAACTAAATTTTACAGCACTAATTAATTTGAAATATTTATTTTTCATACTTCCAGTATTTTTAATGTGAAAATTATAATTACTGATGTCTCTACTTAAATCAAAGTGCACTTGAACACACTACGCGAGCTATGGATTAAACAATTAATGATTGTCGACGTCTGGTGTTTTTGGCAATAAAACAGTTGTTGCATATAGTCAGGGTTCTATATGTCATTTTTGACCCAGATTTAGTTAAGCATATATTAACTCGATGGTGGCATGAATATATATGATGGGTGAATGCATGGGGTTTGCACGTAGGAATTAACATAATTATTAAGCATTAACTTTTGTTTCTAATTAATATAAATGTTTGTTTCATTTTCTGTATCAATCAATCACTCTTAAGGATGTTGGCTGGGCAAGTTTTGACATCTTCAAGTCTAAACATTTTATTTTTTAAATCATAGTTTTATTTCACAACAGAATTGTTTCATTTTTTCCATTCTAGTAGATATGGATATAATGTAGGATTTAAGATGGTAACATACCAAATTTAAGCAAAATCTTTTTGTCCATATTTTTTCCGGCATTTGTGATAATTTTTTGTTGTCAACAAAATAGGGGGTATGGGTAGATCTGAGTAGAATTTACCCTTTTGCTATAGAATAAATCAGATTTTTGTTTTTCAGTAGTAGAGAAAATATATAAAAGTAGATACTGAACTAATTTTATTTTCGATCTCCATGTCAATATTGTGTGTACAGTATTTTATATTGAAAATGTCAAAATAACTCCAAAATGGGTGTAATTTAAAGAATATTTAATATAAAAATCATTGAAGCCTGGTGACCTATATATCTTTTTACTTGTTTTGAAAGAAATGTCATAAGACCTTGACATATACAAGTTTTAAAAAAAGTTGATCATTAGAACATATTATTTTATCTTGAATTAATTTTTCGGTAAACTTAAAACAAAAGTGGGTGGGTCCATATATGTTTGCTTTTTAAAGTAATAAAAACGAACGAGGATGACAATTGTTTTTGTATGATTTGAAAGATATGTATATATGCAATCGAAAATTAATTGCTGTTTTTCAATAAACGTAATGTTATGAAAACAATTGTGAAAATGTTCAATGACAATATTTTTCCTCTTTTTAGTGAAATTTTGAAGTTAAAAATATGTGCCTTCTTCAATGACGTCTAGTGGGGATAAAAGCGTGGTGACCTAGCCTTCTTTTGATAATTTTGAATCTAAATTATACCAAAGAAGCTTTAAATATGAATTTAAAAAAATCTCATCACTACGTCCTTTCCCAGCCAATCTCCTTAAACTAACGATCGTAGAAGAGAATTATCGAATTATACTGTCCTTTTTTAATTGATCAAACGCAAAAAAAAAGGCAAAATCTCAAAAACGCTTTATTGCAAACTCTGCGCATGCGCACTACGCGCGTTTGGGATCTATGCGCATGCGCACTACGCGCGTTTGGAAACGCCCGTTTCAGAGCGTTTGGAGCATGCGCACTCTGAGCATGCGCACTTTAAGCGTTTGCAAACCGTTTTCGGTCGTTTTCCGTTTTTAAACGACAAACTGGTTTGAAACGGTAGATTGACGGAAAAACTCGGTAATAAAACGATTCGTTAGCTGTACAAAGTTTGAAAAGGATAGGTTCAAAAATAAATATTGCCTAATTTATTCAGAATTACTGTTTATGAATCATATGATTTTCACAGCTACACCGATGCTTACAAATACTTTCTGTCAAAAACTGGGTTTTATCTGTATTTTTTTTTGGAATTTTAAACATAAATTACAATACATTTTTCAACTTACCTGCAGAAACACATTTACACCTTACTTAGGTTGACCAATCACATCATCCATATCATTCTATACACATGTTTTCCTATTATTAGTGAGTATCTTATGATCAGTGTGAAAGCTAAGAGGGAGGTCGTTGATAGAAGTGTTCAATAATGTGAATAATGATCTGATACTGTGGTTTTAGTACAATGTCATAGCAGAGAAGTTGGGTTAGCAAAACCTTCGAAACGAGCCACATTGACTTAGAAGCCTTGGGCTCTATCGCAAAAGGGAAGTACTTCTCTTAGAACCCTAGACTGATAGTGCTGATTTTATTTCAGACATTTGAGGTGAGGCAAAATATCAGTTACAGTTGATGCAACATTACATGAAGCAATAAGCACATCAGCTTAAACAAATTACAGTAGGTGACATTCTGAATAAACTATTTACTAGACAAGAAAATATAAAGGTCATATCGATATATCTTAACAAGTATAATGTTACCAGTCTTAAAAAGGAATATCGTATTAATTAGTTCTGACTATGGATGGTAAACCTTGCTTTCAGAATCACTGACTCATTTATTCTTTAATGAAATACAAGGTGCATTTCGATTTTCGTTGGCGTAGCCTGTGAGTACAGCATACAAAACGGAGTCAAACTGGTGAGTCTCCTTTGTGGGAATGGCAGTCAACGCAGAAATCTCACATTCAAGCACAAATAGATTACAAATGTTACGGCAGTGGCAATAGCGGATTATTCCTTAGTAAACATAATATTTTCTCGGTATTAACTATTTAAATCTTACTTCTGACTGTTCATACCTGAACAGTGATACAACACTATAAATCGGAGCAAAATTACGGAATTTATATGATGGTTTTGACACCAATTGCAAGCGTTCTAACGCATGTGCAAGCGCCTGAGTACTGCTGATTTCTGCAGCAGCAACGTCGACACCGGTTAAAAATTCGCGAGTTAAAAACAATTACAGATAAATGTCAAAAGTAAATGCATTTTTTTAAATGTTAAATGTCTCAATTATCATATGCAATCGACTCCAATATGCATCTGCTGTAATTAAAAAGTTATGAGCTTGAAATCAGATGGAAGTAAATATGTTAGTAGCGGATCATTTTTATTGGGGATCGTCTCAATAGTGATTTTGTTTCGTCTATGATGTGTTTGAGAGTTTATCAGAAAGTATGTCAACTCATCGTTATTAACTTATAAAAACAATATAAAAAGCAAGTCTGATAATTCAAACGTGCATCAATGACATATATTAGTCTGTATAAGTTGTCAACCCTTTTGTGTTTGTGATGTCGTTTGAATTTATTATTAATTTTGCCTTCTTGTTTGTCTGTTTGCGTGTTTGTTTCTGTGTTTTGTGGTTGACTGTCCTCCTTGAATGCTACTTTCCCTATCCGATCTTTTTATATTTATAAAGTGCTGTGCATCGTTTTGACATTTTTAGAAATGAATTGGCAAATAGATAATGTACTTTGATAGGCAAGACTCATGTTATTCCTGTTATGGGAAATAATGTAGCCTGTACCATTAACTGGAGTGCATCTATTTTTATTATTTTTAAAGGGAGTGCATCTTTTTTTTCTTTTTCTTTTTTAAAAGGAGTATACCTAACCTTTTTTTTAAAGACTTTTTAAAATTACATTAGTTCTGTAATCAATTGATAAATTGCTGATTACAAACGTTAGTGATGTAAGTGTATGTCTGGTGTGGATGTGTAGGAAAGAGGCTATGTAGAGGCAGGTTTCTTAATGGTGACGACTTTTCTCCATGTACTCTATCCGGCTTAGTGTTTACCACAGTTGAATCGATTCTCTACATAGGTCACCCTCTAACATGTGAAGAGCGCTGGTAGTAAATTTGTCATGAATAACTGGAGCTAGTATTTGAATTTCTGAGCCATCTGATTGGTTTAAAAAGTAGGGTAAACACTAAACCACCTTTATATTCATAATATCGTGTTACTAACCCATGCGTCAGTTAACTTTAGCAGATATTGCTGGCCTACCCAGTGAGCATACCCCAAAAGGATAAGCTTTTTTTCCGGGTATATCCTTGATACTGGCGTTACTGTATCAGAACTCACCGGAGAGCCTATTATCCCCAGTTTTGCACCTTGGCCAGCCCAACATGAAAAATGTGGTGGTGTGGTGGTTCAGTCTTGCAGTTATGTTTGTTATAAAATGTGTGGACAAAGATAAAACTCTGTCTCAGCTTAAAAAGACGTTAACAGACATGCCTGGCAAAGGGGACTATGATGGGGTCAATAAAGTTATTAGAGAATCAGATAAATGTAGTCTGATATTTAGTTCGATTTTATTGACCTGTCCGTTTGACCGTAATACAAATATTTAAAGTAAATATTGTGATTATAACATAGTAGTTTTACTTGTAGTTTTGATTATTGCTTAATTATCAAGCGTAGATATCTATCTATCTACATGAAGATGAAACCCATCATAATGTGTTTTAAATACATATTCAATGTGCATATATATTCACTAACAACTAGGCAATATGATCCATTCGAATTTATTAATTTCAAAATATAGCCTCTTGTAGGTATAAGTCAAAATGAACTAGATTAATAAACTGAGAGGCTACTTTTAATGCTTGATAAAAACTTCAAGATCGTCGTTTGCCTCTTTAAGTCTAATAATGTGCATTTCATAGACGGAAGCAGATTATGGTGGTTATCATTTGTCCTAAGGATTGACAATAACCTCTCCTTGTAGATCGCGGTTAGAGTTCTGCTCAACCCGGGGCTAGGAGGGCGTGAGCGGTAGCAAGCAATAATTTCACTACCGTTCATGAACACTCTCAATCAAATCGAGACCTGCCAATGAGTCTTGTGTCGTGTTCGGACGTTTCAACGGTCACCCTCATACTCTTTTAGAGTCCCTATTAAGGTGCCAATTGAGATTACTACCGAGGCAGACTTGCATGTGTTTATAAAGGGGGTCCTTACCAGTTGTAATTAGTAGTTTTGAACTTATAAGATAACATGATGCCTGTTAAAAAAATATGAGTATTATGATGGTGTATTTTAAATGTAATTGTTTCCATGATTATATTTAATTACATATGTGCATCTATCAAATGTCTTAATTATGAATAAGTATGAGCCTAGAAACTTAGCCAAGGGAAATTGTTAAGTTACAAATAAAACATTTTAGTGTTTCGTCTTGTTAGAGTTTGATTATTTAACCCCTTGTGATACTGTACTTTAACTTTTGTAAAGTGCTGGATTTGGCCAAAATCAAACTCCAACCACTTGCACATTTATTATTTGATGTTTGGAGAAGAAGTCCCTGATGACAATAACAGGAGTGAGTTAATCTGTCTGTGTCAAACAGGGGGGCACTATCCGGCTACTCACAAAAGATCGGTTGCTGACACATACATAGTGGTGTTTTCATCAGGTAAAGGTTTGCCTCTCATCAATGGCAAATTAAATCGAAATTAGTATTGTTTATTGGATGAGGTAATAATCTTTCTAAAACTGTATAAAGTTTATAGTTTTATCGCAAAGTTTATAAAGCTTTGCAAGTCGTTTTTACGTTAGAACCGGTACTGCATAACAGCTGGTATGAAAGGGGGAAATGAAAATCGCCGAGCACGATATAATATAAAAAACGATTTCAGTCCAATAATAGTAAGACATGGTAGCTGCAGTTCACGCCCTGAAACCTCGGGGTGAACAGAACTCAATATTAAATGGCAATAGCATGAATATTTGAGCCATCCCAAAGTGATTACATATTATTAGACGGTGTAAATGGAACCTTCAATGCGGTAATAAAATACCATTCTATAGCCAGCGGTGTATGGTCCCCAGTTTCTAACAAAAATGCTTTTGGCAATACGAAAATGCTATGTATTTATTATATCTCTGACAGCTCGGATACATTAACCTTAGAATACTCAAAAGCGATTCTCAGGAATCGAATTGTTTTGTCACTTAGGTGGATGGCATGAGTTTCGATAATTTTAGGCTTGTTTGGACATCCGATTCTCACACCCTGAATACACCATAGGTACTTTTTATAATTTCTTTCTCAGCCAAAAGCGTTCAACAGTCTTATCTTCTGCATAATAAATATTGACTGCGCTATTCTATTACTGGAACTGAAGGATTCATTAAATTCACAACGCAGTCCGAAAAATATGAAAAACCACATACTTACGTCAGGAATATTATAGAGATAGAAGTAATTGAACTTCTTGTCGGCAACTAAGTTCGGAATCAGATCGTATGCTGTTGACTGATGTTAAGCTCACAGGAGTCCAATTGACTCAGCGCATGTTGCAGGACTAATTTAGTGTCAAAAAAACCCCAACGCACACAATCGGCAACAGCAGGTACGGCAATATTTTGGATCGGGTATCCAGTTAAGCGAACATTAAAAGTGGTTCCGATTGAAATTAATATGACTTTTTGCTCCGCATGATTGCGCGGTAGCGTTTTGACAAGGAACACGCATACATAGATGAATATTGCAAAACTTAATACAGTTAAATATATGCTTGTCTTTAGTTTGAATCATCTTCATTTATAATTCTGTCAAACAAGGGCATTACATATCACGTAACATTTATGTATATAAGTCTAATTTAAAATTGAAAAATCTGTTTCAAGAACATTTCGCGTATTTTATTTTATTTTACCAATAATTATAGCTTTGTCTAATTAAATATAAATTATATTTCCGAACACGTTTTCTGCTTTAAAATTTAAAATCCATATTTATTTAAATCTCATTAAATCTAGTAATATGATTTTGCGTTCAATGCAGGCAATGCTCAAGCTGATAAAACACTCTGCTAGCATTTGATACGCGCATGTTCTTAAACTAACACTGAAACCGTGCGGCCGTGTTTTCTAACTACAATTACGTAACTGAAAATGTAATGCAAATGAACTAACTCAAACAGGTGCATAGCACACTCGACACACGTCATCAGTAACATGACCGGCCCGATATTGAATGGTATAAACACCATTAAGAAGAGGTAGTCAATATCTTCCTATATAAACCGCTTTTGTAATGGTAATATAAACGCTCTTACCTAGGTAATTGTAATATTTTGGCATTAACAGATGTCATTGATATTCCCCATATTAGCATTTCAATAAATGTATTAAGGCATTACAAGGTGTATATAGTTTTAAATACATGGAGCAGATCAAGATGCGGTCTCCTCAGTACATCCTAACTTCTAAGATTTCAAAGCTCGTTGCCTGATATGATATGTTGTCTAGCATAGCGTACCTGTTTGGTATATAGAGGGTCTTACAATAGGGTAAGGAGTGAGGTTCAGTGCATCCTAGAACCTGGTTTAAACATCCATCGGCCTTTTTTGCCACTGACAGTGGCATTTTCATTGATACGTACTTATGATTTTCACACCATCATACAACCTTACCACACAACTTATCACTAAGACTAGATAGATCTCATTCAAAATACTCACTAGAGAAAAAACTACATTTTAGTCCTGTAAACATATTACAGCATTTTCTAACGGCATTTCTAAAGAATTACACTAGTGGACATGCAAGAAGTTTGTGAATCACTCATTTCCTGTTAGACACTATTTTTATCAGGTATGTAGCTACCGTTTATAGACAAATTGTTGCCTATCGCAATGGGTAAGAACTGTACACCTCTTATCGCAGATTCTTTCTTGTATTGCATTGTGGAAGAGATTCATGTGAGTCTGTCACCAGATTCTAAGGCAGATGCAAATGAGATCTATAATCATTGTGACACCTCTCGGTAAATGCTTTCTTGTTCGTTAGAGAATATAACCCGGCAGTGATATCTCCATTTACACTGTTCCGTTTTATTGGATACAATAGGGTAAGAGTGTGGTTTGGTGCACCCATAGATACCGTTTAAACCAAGCGACATTTTTTGCCACTGATCGTTCCAAGGCGGTAGCCATGTTATCAATCAATTTTTATGTTTGTGATATCATAGTTTGCCTTTTTCATCTTTAGTAATTATTGTTTGTTTCTGTGCTGTTTTTGGTTGACTGTAGGTCCCTTGAATGCTACATTTCCATGTCGACTGTTATATGTACTTCTGTGTGTACTAAGGACAAATGGAACGCAACTCTGGAATTTCTAACTAGCTGCAGCTTTTGTTTTTGCAAAGATTTTTGAGATTTCTCTAGAAATATTACGTGAAAGAATGTAGTATATAAATCATAAAGCGAAATTCACCGTTTGCGTCTTTTTTTTTTTCTTTCCTATATCAGTGTTAAAATAAACAAATCTACTCAACACTCTTAACCATTTTAGCATGTACAAGGGAGAGTCATTGAGCAATGCCGCATACGTACATACAATTTTCAAGTTTCAGGAAACAATACACTTCTGTCGAACACGATACTATACTCTCTGTCTAATTGAGTACATCGACATTTTTGCTATATCAAGTAGGAATCCATATTGATTTAATAATACTGGCATGCATCCTATTAGATTCCGGTTCGAAAGGCAATTGGAGTCAACTCAATGCCTCATAGCCGTTTGTACTATCTATATTTGATTAATATAACCCCACGATATCCAACACAAACAATACCCTGCGCGACGTGAGGATAACCGCCATATTGTTAACATAACAGCGACATAACACCATTTTCTGGATACCCTGACTTTATTGCTAGCAAAGCAATACGTTAGATTTTGACCTAGCACTTCGTCGTTATACAATACAAAAAAAATGTCGAACGTAGCCGGAAATTGCAATGTAGACAATACGGTCGACCATTTGCCATTCAATAATTTTAATGGTAAAAAGTGTTTTACTTTGTAAACCCCTAGCACCTATTTTTTCCCGACCCTATCGAACTTGTCAACACTGTTAATATAAAAAACGCTCGGGTAATTTAAACAATCAGCCTTATAGGCTCAAAGCCCTACTCCTGCTGTCCTCTACATCACCTAAAACAGGAAAGTTACCTCTGTCATAGACGGACAGCAGTGTCATGGCCATTGACTTGTTCAAAATATACAAATCCTTGCCTTTTAAGCCAATTCGTTGTTGATATTCACTACTTACCTTTGTATCACAGAAAGCTTGAACTAGTAAATAACCATCCAAAATGAGCAGATATTGTCAGGTTGTAGCCCTTTATTGAATAAAATGTCCTTTGTCTTGCTGTATTAATTCATATATGTTTTATAATTCATCCAATCTTCACTAAACTTGTCAGAATATAATTTCTTTCTCCACAACCCCACTCCAACACGTCACGCGCCCAATCCGCCCCAACCGCATTATTTAAAAAGAATAGCCTTGTTTTCCTCAAATGGTAAAGAAACGCTTTTTCAATGAAATAACAATCATTAAGGACATCTTAATGACAGCATAGAGCCTAAAACCAGTAGAACTATAACCCTATTGGGCGCATCTTCCGAACTCTTTATAAAAATGACTTGTCCGAAAATAAGAAACCTATAAACATCTATATCAATGTCGGGTTCCCATTGAATGTGTCCATACTGTACCAGTCACGCCAGCGGATTCTTTGTTTGAATTGATAAGATTTAAGTTTAGAAGACCAGTAACGGAAAGCTGTTCGTTCAGACAGGATTTCAATTGTCATAATTAGTAAATAATATCTTCCACCAGTTGAAAGTGACACAGTTTAAAACTATGACCTGACAGACGAAAGTGTTGATACATCAGTATGCATTGTAATTTATTGTAATTTATTACGATTTTCCACTTACAGATAATGACCCTCTCGCTCAGAAAAGCAAAGTTAAACAATTATATATATAATGGAAAAGTATCAATCATGGTACGTCGTATGTGCGATTTAGCAAACGATAGCTGGATATTTTCTTAGTAAAATGATGCAAAGAAACCCTGCATTTTTAATGACTTTCTCCATTTGAAATGTATCGCAGAGTAGAATTATTGTCTTATATTGAAGGCCAGGCCTAATATTCCATCAAACATTTGAGCACAAGAATCGGACTCAACTCACATTTTTAAGTTTTTAATTTCAAATAAAAACAATTTTACAAGCAAATTACTATATTTCCTTACAGAAACATGTAATTTTAAAAGTAATTTAACAGAGAATGTCTAAAAATTGCAATTTCTTACCCATCCTTTTGTGTGATAGGGGGGTTTTGCAAAAAAAAATGAGATTTTGAGTCTGCGTCTGATTCTTGTGTCTCAACAAGGGATGACAATTTAGGCCCAGCACTGTACCACAAACTAAATCAAAAAGAGCAAGGTCAAAGGTTCCTAACCATTGAAGTTCCCGCTACTAACATACTGTTATTTATTGGATTGTTTTTATATATTTGGAGATATCATTACGAGGTCCGCATATTTACTTGCATACCTCATCCAACCATTCTCGAAGGAGCGAAAACGGGGTTGGATGGGGTATGAAATAAAACCTTAATTATCGCTTAAAAAGTTTTGCATATTGTCAAATAAACTATTTAATAGGTTATCGCATTGTTTTTCAGGTAAAAACGTTTTCAAACGAGTTTTATTGTCGAAATATCCGTGGTAAAATCCTGATATATAAGCTTTCCCCATCGCTTTATGGAATTAAGGTGCAACCACGTAATATATAACTATATGCTCTGCAAAACGTATGTTTTAGATTATTAAAATCTGTATCGACCTATGCAATTAAAGGCATAGGGAGGCCTATTGAAACGCAATAATAAAACAAGAGACGATTTTTCGGAAGCCTTATAGCTGAAGGAGCATTCCATCAATACAAAGTGAATAAACTTTATCACCATTGCAAAAAATAATCAATACTTGATGTGTAAACTAATGTACTATTGCGCAGTATCAATCTGAACTAACTAAGGTAGTATGCCCTGGGCAAACTGGTTTATTTATAGCACATGTAATGTTTGACATGTGTTAAATAATAGATAGAGGCTTGGTCTCAGCGAGTTGGCTTATTAAACAACGAGATAGGCGAAGCCCATCGAGATCGTTAAATAACCAACGAGCTGAGACAGACTCTATCTTTGTAGCATGATGAACTTAGTAACACTGTGACATCATAGTGTCCCGTACTCTAGATTCCAATATATGGGTATGTTGTAGTACGGCATAGCCACTCCCCTTTAGTTCCCTAAATATATACGATTTAATGCTCTGCATTCATAAAAGGAATGTCACCGACCATGCTACAACTTCGTGTCTAACACAAACATTACATGTCCTATAAATAAACCAGTTGGCCCAGCACACTACCTTAGTCAGTTCAGTTGATACTGTGTAATAGTACAATCAGTTACACATCAAGTATTGATTCTTGTTTTAAAACGTTCACATAGCCTGTTACATTTGGGCTATTTTCAACTTAGTTGTTTCAATTTTACGTTTTGGATACATCTGGTGATTTTAATGCAAACCCGGTGGTCCCTAATAACGCTAATACTTGACACAAAGTCTGTATCATCTCCGTTATGGGCTGAAAATAAACATACTGCGGCTTGAACCGAAGGGAACCTATTATTGTAATTTGAATGTCAGATAAGGAAGCATTGTACCTGCAGTTAAAAAGAAAGAAGGTATGTGCATCTGTTTGTAACAGTTGTGCGATATACAGTCGGTATGTTTCGTACCATTGTCATGAGAAATAGTAACTGTTTTATTTGGGAAATAGTAAATCTAATCAAATCGTCATGCAATGAACAAACGTTATTGATAATATTCGAACTATACAAACATGAATACAGTTTTACAAGATACATGTAGACCAGGGGGGTTATTACAGTTTTGCTATATAGTCGGTACTAGTTTATGGATTGTTGTCAGTGTAATCAGTAACCTTAATTATGTATCTGTGTCTTAACATAAATCGGCCATCGTTATGGGATCGGACTCGATTTTAAAATATGTCCTCGGTCTGGAAACGATCAACGATATGGGTCTTACATATATTACATTTGAAAGTGAAAACACTGCGAACATAAAATGGTTGAAAATGGCAGCAAGGGTAATGTGCGTAAAGCAAAAGTCAAGCAAGGAACTGTATCCTTCACAGTCAGCCAACAACGTACACTAAAGTAGTGTAAATTATTGTAACATTAAAAGTGAATCATCAACACATAAACGGATAG